>APFE031044952.1:49638-63195 GCA_000404065.3 Pinus taeda
CAATTAGAATGATTATTAATAATAATAATTAAATAAAAATAATAATTAATAAGAATATATAATAATAAATTAACATATATAATATTACAAATAAAGATTAAATAGCAGTTATAGAGAACAATATATACAAACAACAACAAAACTAATTGTGAATAATTTGAGCAACATGTAATATTAAATAATAGGGTGAAGAACATAAACTTATAATAAACAAAATATTAAATATTAGTATTAATAAAGATTAGAATAAACAAATTAAATTATAAATAATGAAAACCAGTGACTTAAATAATAAATAATTAAATTAAATAGTCAGTAGTCAGCCATTTTGCTTTTGCATCTAGCCATTCTCATATTTATACCTACCATTTTCCTTCTTTTCTCCACACAATTATCCTGATGATGAGTCTGGTTTTAGACTCGAAACGTCGATCATAAAAAAGATGAGCACTGTGGAAAATCCGAACTCCTCTCAGAAACCACACCACAGTAATCTGCAATCCAAAAGAGGATTATTTTGTTTCTTCTTGTTTTTCTGCTTCTTCTTGCTACGTAGTTTATTTTCATTCTTGTCTTTGTCAGATGACACGTCATTAATTTTGGAAGCAAGAGCGTTATCAAATGCATTTGAAGTTTGATTGGAAATGGCAAGTGTTTAGCTAGATGGTCTACCTGTCGTTTGTGTGCTTGAAGAACCAATCACACCATCACCAGCATGAGAGTCCTTACTCGATGGTGGTGGAGGAACACTGAAAGCTAGTCGAGGTGCATTCTGGATCTTGTCATAGAGCGTGCAAGACCGTGTATAATCAAGTCCAAATATTGGGCATGAGAAATTACTTTCTCTCTAGTAACAACTCCAGCTTTCACCACATCCTCAGTGATAGATGGCAACAAGTATTTTATAAACCACTCAACTAAACGTTGATCAGGAACATAAGTTTAAACCATTCAACGACGATGATGCCACTCATGAATATGATCAGAGATATGAGTAGCAGTAGTCTTTTTAAAGTTGGTTAATAGTTCCGTTCCAATTTCATATTGTATGGTAACAAGAAGTGGGTTAAAAATGTGGTAGCTAAATATGTAAAGTTATCAAAAGAAGCTCGTGGTAACTCAATGTACCACTTTGCAGTCGGACTAGTAAGTGTTCTCTGGAAAAGACATAGTCTAACTTAATCATCATTCAAGGAGTTTGATGAACACCATAAATGAAAAGTCATGAAATGGTTGGACGGGTCTTCTCCAAGGTTTCCATTGAATTTGTGAATATCAGAAGGTAATTTATGAGGAATCACCAGCCACTAAGGTGCATAAAGAATTAGATCATTGGTGAGCCGATTTAGATCTAGTTGTTCAAGTGTTGCAACAAAAGGCAATTGTCTATTGAGGTCAAGTTGAGCATAACCAGGGTAAGATGGGATTGCCTGGGCAATAGGCCTTTACATACCAGCATAAGGCATATGTTGTTGGTAACCTTGATAGGGGTAAGTTTGTTGAGCACCAGGATACATTTACTGTTGTCCAAACCCAGCATAGGCTTGTTAACCAGGACCTGGGTAAACTTGTTGTTGACCAAACCCAGCATAGGCTTGTTGACCAAGTCCAGAATGAGGTTGGTATTGTTGGAATTGTTATTTTTTATATTGGGGCTGCCAAGGTTGTTGAAGCAACTCTTGTTGTTGTTGATACAACAGTTGTTGATTTAACAGTCATTACCCACTAATGCAAGCTTCACCATGTTGTGAATATACTAAACCAGTGTAAATCTGAGTCATTCTAGTAAAAGGTAAACTAGCCTGAGGTTTTTGGACTCCAAGCACAAGTGGTTGTTGTGAAACTGCCTAAGAAGGTTGAATCTGTAAACTGAAACTTGGGGGTCTAAGGTTGAAGGACCAGTTTGCACAGGTTGAGATACAATAAGCTAAGTTTGTGACTGTGGTAAAGTTGTAACAACAGGCATAGTAGGTATGGATGAGACAAATTGCATAGGTTGTGATGGATACACAAGCCTAGGTTGAACAGGCATTGTCGGCTGCCAATTACAGACAGTCATTCCAGGTTGACCTAAAGATAACGGCATACTAACATATGGTTTCCCCCTAGAAAATGGAGGATATGGAGATTGTGCATATTGTTCTCCGTATGGGGGTATTCCAATGTAAAGCGGATACATAGGATGGTAACCAGATGAAACAGCTTGATATTGACTTGATGTGTCCAGCTATTCAATATCCCATAATGAGCAACCAGATAAAATTCCTATAGAGGAAATTGGTGAAGACCAAGTGCTAAAAGCAACACCTGAGTGGGTTCCAGATAAAGATATGTAACCCGATGGGACATATGGAACACCATACAAATGTGACTCAAGTGTCATAGTTAACATCAAAGAGGTTGCGATAGAATATTCTACCATAGCTATAATAGATGGTACAGTCTTGGATGTTGACTCTACCATAGTCAAATGTCCAAATAAATTTCCTAACGAATCAACAGGTGTCTGAAAGTAATCAAGATAAAAAGGAGCAGTAAAATGAGGAGTATGAGGAAAAAGGTAAAGTCCAATTCCAAAATGGAATGGAGTTCTGGGTGTTTCTATTAGGTTCCTCTTCTATTGAAATCAAACCAGGTGGAAGAATTTCATCGTCAGGTCCGTAATAGATTTCTGGTATTTGTTCCTAAGGTAAAGAGGAAGACTCGACAGTTATGGATGTCTGAGGATGTACCGGTCGATCTTTTTCTGGTATGGTAACAACTTCTGATTGTTCAATTTCAAGATCCAAGTGTTCTGGTAAAAGAACAACAGGTTCAGGTTGGGCTTCTTGAAAAACTCTTGGTTCAGAAGTAATTTCTGATTGAATGGTGATAGTTCAGGATCAACTTTTGGTTGAACATATTTAGGTTCAAAAGTAATTTCTTGTTGAACAACTTTGACTTGAAAATCAACTTCTTGTTGAACAACTTGGGTTATCATTTCACTAGATTTAGTCCTAGTGTCCTCAGGTAATTATGGAGATTCCACTTCAGTAACAGATGTACTAGTAATTGTAAGAGTAACTAGGGTCACAGTACTTACCGGTATAGGTGTTTCTGGTAATTCAGATGAAGAACCAGAAGTTTGGGATGTACTGGATTCTGTCAAATGAGACCGCTATGACCAGATAAGTGTAGCTTTAGGTGGTAAAGGCGGTTTACTCATTGTCCTCGCAAATGACAAGGTAAGGGTTGATGTTCCTCCACGATTACTGATTGATTTTATTACAAAAAATAAATAAACAAAAAGGGGTAAGCTAGGCAAAAGGATTACCAAGCAACTGTGAACTGCAGAATACCTCCTAGCGAACTGAGAAGTATGGGGAGGCAATCTCCCCAAATGTTGTGTTCGGTGTATCATAGCATACAAGGCAGTTGACTCATTTACCTAAGGATGGATAGAAACCTAGTGTTGTCCTCCCATAAGTACATGGATATTACCCAAAAGTACATGGAGGCACAATCCATGTTAGCGCTATCTAATGCGAAACCGCACAATGAGAGCATTCCTTTATACTTTACGTATTGTAACACCGCCTTATATACCCCAAGGTATGTGGATGAGCTACGATATACTCACGTACGTGGAATGAGGTATCACACTCGGAATGTATCGCAGATAAGTTAGCGACAGCTGCTATGTTTTACGACACCAAAACACATATCTAGCCTAGAAACTCTAAATGTTTTGCGTTAGGTGACAATGCTCCATTAGGTTAATTGAGATTAATTTTAAGTTGATCTTGATTAAGAATTTTCCTTTCAAGGTTCACCACGTGATGTCTTTGAAATTCCTAGAATGCAACAAATATGATAAGCATTCTTTTCATTCAATTTTAACAATGAAAAACTTAGCTAGTAGGGATAGAGCAATCAGATTTTTTTAATCAAAGAACAAAGAGCACATCTAATGTAATTTCCCTAAACTATTCCTATGAGCACACAAAAAAAAATTTCAATGCGCAATGCAAGTTTTTCTTTTCAATTCCCTTAATGTTGAAATGAACAAAAGGAAACTAATGCACATACAACCAATGAATCTTTTTTCAAGAATGAAGACATTACAACAGTTCCTTTTCAAAAGAAATGAAGACTTTTACGACACTTTCTTTTGAGCAAAGATTAATCGACTATAATCCAACTTTGACAATGAATTGATAATGACAAAGAAATCATTTAAGAAACACTAAACAATCAAGGCCAAAGTAGGGCTAGAAAAGGAAACACAAATTGATTTCAGAGACACAACAATCATTGATCTTTCAGCAAGAAAAAACAGAAGGAAATTTGAGAAAAATCAAGTCAAAGGTGGGAATTTTTACCTAAGGAGGTTCAGCACAGCCCTAAATGGGAGATAGTGAGCTTCAGAGCATTTTCCTCAAGCCAAGAGTGCTCTGCAGCACTTTGTGTCCTGACCAAGCCTGCACTGGTGCCAGAGAGGCCATTCTCGGCGCTTTCAAGCACAATTTTTTACCAAAAAACACTTCAAAAAGGCTTAAACAAGATCAATGGAAGCAATTAAAGTCTACTAGGGTGTACTAGGATGAAGGTAAACTACCCATTATGATGATCACTCCCCAGTATGGTCGCCAATTTGTTATGTGGAATTTTTCATCTACGGATAAATACAATTTCCCTAGGTGGGTAGCTACACCTAGAACAACAGATTTAAAGAGTTTAACCTTTCCTATAGAAGATAAATAACAAAAGGGACTGACTTATTATCTTTCACTTTCTTTTGTCTCCTTTGAATAGCTCCGATCGCTCCTTCTCAAACTGAATCTGCTCGATAAGTACCTGCAATCATAAATAGAGGACAAAAACCAATCAAAGCAAGAGATCTATCTACTATAAGAAAATGGAATCAAAATCATTTACACATATAATCATCATACATAAAGACAAGAATATGGGAAAATGTGTAAATAGCTTTATTAAGTAGAAGGAAGAGTTACAACCAAGAAGTCTGATCCCATGTCACTCATCTAGCTTGAGTTCCATCCTTCATCACACCAAAATCACAACACTCTGGCAGCATAACAATACTTGATTACAATCTCAAACCTCACACCAATAGTATCTCCTTACAAATTCTCAAAGTCCATCCCATGATCACTATGATGAGTTCTCAATTTATAGGGAAATGGAGGTTATTTTGTCGTAAATTGGGCATTGAATGGCTTTCCAATTTGGGAGTTAGTTTCCATGGAGGAAGGGATGACAGGATAGGAGTTTATTTGATTCATTCCCTATCTAATTTCCAGCTCATAGGAGAGGATAAGAGGTGGGAATCTTCTAGAATGGTTTACAATGAAAGAATATTCCTAGAACCCTATGAATATTTTGCTCAATATCGCCCAGTGCGGGTCAAAGTGGGCCTAGGTGCTCTGCAGAGTAGGCTTGAATGGGCCTAAGTGCTCTTCAATGCACTTACCCCTGACCAAGGCTGCGCTGGTCCCTCAAGGAGTCATTTCAGGATGTCTTCAGGCCAGGAAACTCTCAGGAATGATGGCATTCAGTGTGATGACTTGTCTAGGGCATGTAGCAACAGAATTAGGGTTTGATTAGCCTTAAAAGTATTGATTTGAATGATGGGAGTGATGTGCCCAAATAGACCTGTAACAGTTTCCCCCTAAAGCATGAAGTCGAAAATGATAATGTTGAGTGATATGCTTTACAATGTGATGAGGAGGTTCTGAAGAATGGTAACCTGCATCAATTACAATACATAATATCATGATATTTTGGATTTTTCATGAATTGCTGAGGGAAGGCATACCCATGCTTAGCATATAAACTTTTCATTACATGTACATAGATAGTCGTCTACAGATATAGACCCATGATGGGATGACCATCAGTGTAAATCCATCATATAGATGATTTGGTACTTTCCTAAAATCGCAACCCGGATGGATGAAACTAGATCTGGGATTTTCTATCTCATTCAATCGTTTGCTCAAGTACAAGTCTAACCATGTGAATATGTGATCTGAAGTCGAACATGGGAAGACACCGTCTGACTACCAGCTAATGATGTAATTCGTTAACAGACGCGAGAGAGATCACCGATAATGATAATGATTCTCAAGGTACTGCAATACATTCTACATGGTGTGAATGGATGCTTCGATGTCGAACACCATACAAAGTATTTCAATTGAAGTCCAGTAATGTCAACCTATCACTGGAAGCGAGAAACTTACCACTGATGTATGCAAGCCTCAAGGTACTGAAAGGGTGTTTCTAAGTCAACTTCTTGGATAATGTGCTGATGTCGACAAGAAGCGACTCGTCATAGGAGGGCCTTGATGTATCCCATATCTATGACACGAAATGAGTGTAATGATTTTTGGAGATGGAATGTGACTAACGACACAAGGTTCAGGAATGGCGGTCATGAAAATGAAGGTTTATGAGTATTGCAGAGGATGAATTTAACTGAGTGACTTCTCTTGAACATGTCGACGACACTGTATGAATTGGCAGCATTTACCCAAAACCAAAGTAATAGATGGTATGATGGACCATAGGTATGATAGCCATCAAGCAGATAACCCAATCCAAATAGTCACAGAGATGAAGTGAAAGTGTCATGTTCAAGAGCGACTGGCTACCATAAAGTGGTTTACCCCTTTGCCCATATTCCCTAGTCATTACTGACCAATACCTCTTTATTTTTTTTATCAAGCTTGAGGAGAATAAAATATGCTTGTTCTATAATTCCACCCTTCGGGTGAATCCATCGTTATGTGATGTTTTAACGAGTCTAGCGAAGGTGAAACTCGGTCTTGTCATGATGGACAAGTTTGTCGCTATTTGATGTTTTAACCAGTTTAATGACAATGATAACTCGGTCATTTTCATGTTTAGAGAATTTGAAAAGGGACAAAAAGAAAACTCCACAAGTTCTTTTTTGTAGTTTTGTCTCTCAGGTCTGAAAAAGCGTAAAATAATACGAGAGAGAACCTATTGACAATGTTCGATCAACGTATTCCTTTTTTGTAAATAATTTATCTCAGTCCGAAAAAGGGTTAAACTTATACTGAGTAGATGTCATTTCCAATCTATTAACGAGCTGAAAAGGACAAGCACTCGGCAATATTTTTATATTTTGAGAGTTTGAAAAGAGCTTAAAGAGGACTCCAAGGGGGTTCCTTTTTCGATGTTTAATAGAGCTTGAAAATGAGATAAAAGTATGCTCTGTGGTCAAAGTACAATTCACAATCGTGCACGTCAAATTCATTGCATCAGCTATAAATATATTCAAAGCAACACCAAACGAATCAAACATACCTGTTTCATTGGTAAAAATAGGTAAATACTAAAGTTTATTCATTTAATGATGATGAAATAAACATAAAACAAGAATTTACCATGTCATTTTCACCATTTGATATTTACCATCCAGTTTGTGCTCTGAACCAGATTTTTACCTCGACCTTTAGCAGCTGATTACAAGAGATTATTTGGATCATTTCTCGTGTCGTTCAGACCAAGTAGAATATCTACCCCTTCTCTTTCTTTTCATGTCATTCTTTTACAGTTTCAGGCAAATTTTTTGGGTTTTTAGGGCCCTTGGGGTTAGAATATTTCGCCCTAGGATCAACGCAGCCTTCTACATCGAAAACTGCAGTGCAAAGTACCCAAGCAAAAGGGTACCTACTCTGCAGTGCACTGTCTCCTTGCCTGGGCTGTGCTGGGTGAGTTTCACAAATTTGTTTCAACTGTTTGGCCCAAAATTTATCCAGTTTTTTGCATTAAATGGATCCTAACTAAGCTTATGGTTTGATTTTAGGCTTTCATCGGATCACAATGTCCATTACTTGGCAATAAAGAGAGCATGAAGAACAATACATGTTTTCCCTAAATGATACGGGTACCGTTGAGGCCCTCAGATATTATGGGTTTCTCAAATACTTCAGGTTGTCTGGAATGAGGCAACAATTAGAACTATTATAATTCTTAGTTCATGCATGGGATCTGACAGATCAGACTTTTCACATAAGGGACAAAGTGGTCTCTATTATGATTGATGATGTTTACTTTCTTACCGGGTTGTCGAGACATGGTGCCCCCATTTCTCTTTCAGGATTTGTCTGTGGAGGTGAATCGGTGAGGGACTATATTCGAAAGTTTTTTCAGCTAGGTACATAGCCTAGCAAGGATGGGAAAATAAGCATCAAGGATGTATGCGATTTTCCTTTCAGAACAATCCTTTTCACTATCGCAAAGTTTGCAGGCAGTGTGACACTTCATCTGGCAAACAGATCATACATGCAGTATGCACTTGAGTGTCTTTAGCCAACTGTATTTTACTAGTGTGAGGTCATACTTTCTTCACTGAAAGAGAAGCTCATAAAGGTAAAGAGCGGTAAGACGAAGAATTTTAGCTATGGATCGCTCTTAATCTTTTTTACCTTAGAGAGAATTTGATTGATGCAACCTCAGCATGTAACACTGGATGTAGCTGGTCCTAGAGATCCACGGATGTAGAGGTGGGTTGAATTGATGGCTAAACATGCTGGTTAGTCATCAATCACATTTTCTACTACATTCTTCAGTTGGCTCAATCGACAACACATTGTCATCGAGGAGCATCCATACACAGGGATTGATTTTCATGGAGATCCAGATTTGAGTTTACCAATGGGGACTCAATGGGGTGCTATAGATAAATTGTTTTTGACCAAATGTTTTTTTTTTTTTTTTTAAGTTTCTACATGTTTTTATGTTTTTGATGTTTCGAAGACTGAACTAAATTCATTCTCATTCATACAGATTTTGGTACTATTGGACCTATGGGACATCACAGGAGGCAAGTGGACTAGTGCAAAGAAATGTCGGGAGGGTAGTTCTCCATGATTTGGATTTGACCGAGACATTGGCAGAGTTGCAGGATCATGTAGACGGGTTAACCCTTGGTATTCTGGATATCTGGATCGAGGAGTTACCCACAAAGCTACATATTATTGGTGTTCCTAGCCGTTGGATGAGGCTATTGCACATGATAGCTCAGGCTGTGACCTGTTATCATGAGCATCCTTAGGTTTACTTAGGATTGTTTTTGTATGCATTTTTAGTTTTTAGGTCAGATGACCAAACATGTCTTGGACACAAATTTTGTAAAAACATTAAAACATCTATCTATTTTTACTTTCAGATTTTTTATATATGGTTATGTGCAATCCTATTCAACTAATGATGTGAAATGAAGATTTACTTTTACATGTGTCACAAATGTCTATTTAACACATAATTCGCTAATGAATCAGTTAATGTGTTAAAGTTTCTAGAAATATGTTGATATTGAATGTACTCAAAATTTCTTTCCAAAAGACAAACTCTAAGGAACATACGAAGAATAGTTGGGTTTCAGACAGTATAAACATTTGTTAGTTGCAGTACGACGAGTTGTGAGCCCAACCTAATGATGATTCAGTAAATGCCAAGTGAAATGGAATCAAAGAGAAGTTCAATTAATTTTTTATACTCAACGATATTGTTCGTAGAATGACCGATACAAATTCCTTGAAAATTCACTAACTCACCACTTGGAGCGAAAATGGCCCATGCTGCAGAAGACAGGTTCTACGTACTAAGACTAGCACCATTTGCGTAACCAACAAATGGTTCCAAATATTCTGACATCTGCAACAAATGCAAAGCGGATTACTTAACCACATAAAAACTCTAAAAGACACACTGACACACACACATGCAATTAAAGCATATATACAGTGATTTTACTACACTCAATTAAGCATAGTAACGTTTGAGGTACAGCCCGTTTCAGGGATGCAACAATGGAATTCCATCATAATCCACCAACTCGTAGGCACCTTTTTCCAAAACACGCTTGACAATGTAAGGGCCCATCCATAGTGGTTCAAAATTCCCTGCTCCTAGTTTATCAGCTTCCTGGTCATAAAGCAAGACCAGGTCTCCTTCTGAGAAAATGTGAGGCCTAACATTTATGTCATATTGTGCCTTGATTCATTTAGTATGTGCTTCGTTAGCCAATGCAGCTTCACGATGGGTTTGATCCAGATGGATGAGTTTTAAGAAATGCGCTTCTTCATCAGAAGTGTCGAGCAACAGGTCAATTGTGAATTTAAGAGATGAAATTTCACATTGTATTGGCAAGATTGCCTCCAGACCATACACCAATTGAAAGGATGTGAATTTAGTTGCATTCCTTACTGAGGTTCGATATTCCCACAAAGCAAACTACAAGATTAAATGCCAGTTTTGTTTATGAACCCCTGTCATTATTTGAAGCATTCGCTTAAGGACTTTGTTGATGGCCTCAACTTGTCCATTAGCTTGTGGAAATTAAGGAGTAGAACTATCATGTGAAAGTACTAACTTGGTAATTAACTTAGTCATCATGTGATTGCGAAAATGTGACCCATGATCTATAACTATAGTCTGTGGTAAACCAAACTGGGCAACCACGTCGTTGAAGAAGAAAAGTGTAGTCATCTCGCCATTATTGTTTAATGTAGGCATTGCCTTGGCCCATTTTTTGAAATAGTCAACGGCGACTATAATGTACCCATGCACCACAGCTGAGTGAATGTTACATTTCATGAAGTCAATGTCCCATTTGGCGAATGGTCCAACAATGACGACAGGATGCAATGGTGTAGGTGGTAATCTAGGTTTACGGTCATAGATCTGGCATGCATGACAACTTCTAATGGCAATAATGCAATCTTTGAATATGGTAAGCCAGAAGTAACCAGCATGGAGAATTCTATATGCGGTAGCATAACCAGATAAGTGTCCACCACAAGCACCTGAGGGGCAATCATTCAAAACTTTCTCGGCTTCCACATGTGTGAGGCACCTCAGTAAAATCTTATCAATACCACGACGGTAAAGAGTGCTGCCAATGATCAAATAATCTTTGGCTTGGTATCGAATATGTCGTTGTTGTGAGCGAGAGGTATTGGGTCAAAAATTTTGGGTCTAGAGATAAATCAGTATATCTCCATACCACGGGTCAGAAGACAAAATCAGGAACAGAGACTCATCTAGAATTGATGGTTCTGATGTTGAATCAATAGTATTTTAGGGAAGGTCGCAAAGAAGCTCGGCAAAAACTAGAGATTTCTTTGATTTGAATTTGATGAATTCCAAATAAAATTCCTGCAAAATGACAATCAATTTTGATTATTTACCCCGTAGCAATTGACATGAAAAAATATATGTCATAAGGTTGCAATCTGAAATGACAGTGGTCTTTCGGAGCAGGATATAGTGGAAAAATCATTGTACAGCTTGAACAGCAACTAGAGCTAGCTTTTCGACGTAAGAGTACTTTACTTCTGTATCATTGAGATTGTGACTCAAGTGATATAATGGATGTTCAAACCCATCTTCTTCTTGGACTAAAACCATTCCAATGGTTGTATCTACAGCGGCGAGATACAGGAAGTAGTCATTTTGATATTTTGGGGAATACATTAATGATGCTCTAATCAAGGTATCTTTAAGAGCATCAAAGGAATCTTGCGAAACTTGATCCCAATGAAATGGTATCCCCTTTTTCAAAAGACGAGTAAATCATTTAGCCATTTCAGCATAATTGGGAATGAACCTCCTCAGAAAGTTAGCCTTCCCTTGGAGTCTTTGTAACTGTAGTAGATTTGAAGGTGGAGGCAAGTCAAGAATTGCCTGAACCTTAAGAGGGTCGAGTTGAATTCCTTCCTTAGACACTATGAAACCAAGAAAATGACCAAAACCAATACAAAACACACATTTGTGTGGATTGAGTCATAATTTATAGTGTCGGCACCGTAAAAATATAGCTCTCAAATGTTGTGGGTGATTAGTTCGCTTTCCTGAATGAGCAGGTAAATCATCAAGGTATGGTTGAACAATATGTTTGATGTCATGGAAGTCATAGTTCATTGCCCTCTGAAAATTTTCCCCAGCATTCTTCAAACCAAAAGGGAGTTTCCTTATAAGTGAATGTGCCCCATGGACAAATAAAAGCAGTTTTAGATTTGTTCTCTGGACAAATATTGATCTGATTATAGTTGGAAAATCCATCCATAAATGAAAATATTTCACATCTGATGCATTCATCAATAATCTGGTCGATAAAGGGAGTGGGATAATTGTCTTTTGGACAAGCCTGATTAACATACCTATAATCGATGCACACTCGTATTGTCCCTTGTTTCTTCATGACAGGAACAACATTGGAAACCCAATCAGTAGGAGGAACAGGGTATATGAAACCAGCATGCAAAAGTTTTTCAACTTTTTTTTTAATGGCAGCATCCTTCTTTGGATGAACATGATGGAGGCATTGTCGCATTGATTTGACATCAGGATACATTTTGATTTCATGTTCAACTATACTAGATTCAATACCTGGCATCTCCTCATATGACCATGCAAATATATCTTGGAATTCATGAAATAGAGCATGGTAAATATCAAGTTCTGATGGAGAACAAGATTTGTCAACATGAATGTTTTCTAGAACTTTAGGTTTGGTCGAAATATTGATAGAAATTTTTTCTTTGATATTTGACAAGTTTCACTCGGAATCTAAAATATCTATTAAAATAGAATTCGAAAGAAAATAAGCAACTGAAGGATGATTAGGTTTATTTGAAAAATATTTTATGTAATCTCGAAGAAGGGAACAATGATGATAATCATCCCATGGTTCTTCTTCTGTCATAATTGATTGGATGATTCCTTCATCACTAGAAAATATACGTGAAAAAGGATCAGAGGAAGTACCATATTCAAATGAACGATCTACCCATACAATAGAAAAAGATGGATTTGGGTTCGCTACACAAGCTAGAAATATTCACTATTATGCATGCTCAATGGGGCTTAACGACATGATTTCATTACTACTATCAACTTCAAAATTATTGGTAATATTCCTTAAATCAGATGAAGTGGAAGATATCATATTGCAAGTCTCAACTTTTGCCACTTCCGCCATGTTTGATGGTGATGGTAGTGAAAAAGTACCCATTATGGAAGAATCCTTGAAGATACCTACACCAATGTTTTGAAGAGATAGCAGGGGTCCATAAACTAATGGAATGCTTCCAGTAGCCTGTGGACTATAGGTGAAGAAGGCGAGTTGATTGATAACTGTGATTCTACCTTTTTGAGGGAATGCAATCATACGAAAGTATGTCGAAACTACAGCAGCCATAGCATAAACCCACGCTCTTCCTAGCAAAATGTTGTAGTCAAGGGGTCCATCAACAACCTCAATTTCAACAGTTATTTTTTTTCCCCCTAGTTCAATTTGCAGATTACTCAAGATTCCACAAGGTGTATATGTACGACTGTCAAAGCTTTTAATGTTGTTGGTGAACGTGACAAAGGTGGTGAGCCAAGTGTTTTCCAGCAATTCATTGACATTGTTGGGTTGTGTTATATTCTTTCCACATAGTTAATAGGGGGTTTGAGGGGTACCCGTAACCCCACTTTATGGGGTCCAGGGCAGCGCCCCAGAAAATTTTGGTTTTG
>APFE031044952.1:64798-130218 GCA_000404065.3 Pinus taeda
GAGGACAGATAATGGTGGAGAATTCTGCAGCAAGGAATTTGAAGAATTTTGTAAGAAGTGTGGTATAGCACGGCAGAAGACTACTCCATATACACCTCAGCAAAATGGAGTCACAGAAAGAATGAACAAGACGTTAATGGAATGGGCAAGAAGCATGCTCAGTGGTGCCGGGTTAGGACAGGAATTTTGGGCAGAGGCAGTTGATACTGCATGTTACTTGGTCAACAGGTCACCTTCATCAGCGTTGGAGGATAAGACTCCACAAGAAGTATGGACTGGTAAGAAACCCTCTCTTTCACATCTGAGGGTATTTGGATGTGATGCATATGTACATGTTCCAAAGGAGAAACGAACCAAGTTGGATACTAAACTGAAAAGTGCATATTTATTGGATATAAGGATGGTTTAAAGGGTTATAAGCTTTGGAACCCAGTATCAAGGAAGGTTGTGTACAGTCGAGATGTGGTGTTCAGAGAGGTGAAAGATGTTATTAAACATGAAGTCCAACATGTTATCACTCAGGTTGTCCCTAGTGCTCCTAAATAGGGATACGGCCGAGGTAACCACAAACCAATCTTTGGATTACAGGTTCTAGCCCACCTGTAATTGGAGAGGGCTCTCTCCTTCTAATTCAACCTTAGTTGATGATTTTAGGCTAGCTTTCTGATTTCAAGGAAGTGTTGTTTGTGATTGGATGGGAGGTAGGATTTTCGAGCAAAGAGGCAAGGTAAGGTGTGATAAGTTTCGAACCATTGGGCATGGAGTCACAGATTGAGGCTTTCTTGTGTTTTCTTGATCACAAGGGGATACGGAGCAAGATAGCCACACAGGATACAATTATCGGTCTGTTGAAAGTACGAAATGGACGTCAGGGATGAAAGGCAAAAGAGAATCATTTCATCAAGCTGAACAAAGAGGAGAAATAGATGAATGGGACCTAGGAGCAATTAATAATTCCTAAACATGCATTCATATGTGAAAGAAACAGCGTAAACAAGATCATTTAAGTATACATGCTCATAACTATTTTTGAAGAAAACATTGAGAAATGCAGAAATTGAACTTAAGGTGTAATGAAACAAATCTTAAGCTATTCTTTTTTCCTACAATTTAGAAGGTGGAACGGTGGCAAAAAACATAAAATTAAACATAGGAGAGAAACACTTATTGGATCATGTAGAAGCACAGGAATTCCGTAATCATTCCTTGGCCAAGAGAAAACATCAAGTAGTTTCGCAATCCATGCTTTCAGCAATCTTTGATTATGGAAATTATGACAGTTACAGTGCGAGTCTCTGCGCGGAGGCAATGCTAGAAAGAAGACTGACCAACAACTACTACCAACCAACCAACCCCTCACAACATTGCTCAAGGTGGTATTTACAAGCAAAATATCATAAAGACATCATTACAATTTAGACAAGTTTGCTAGAAAACTCTTCAAAAATCTAAGTGTTGCTGGAATTAAATGCAAGTAAATCTTTTTGGCTGCGCTGGGGGCAGCTGAATCGGAACAGGTGATGAGGTGGCCCTTGGGGGCTAGATGCGGTGCTGCTGGAATGATTATGCTTTGGGAGCTGCAGTTCGGCTCTAGTGTGAATTAAATGCGCAATATTTATGATTTGAGGGCTTCCAGTGGCTTCGCCCTCTTTCTATGAATCTGCTAGAAGATATTAAATGTTCTCCTGCTTCGGGCCGCTGCTCAAGATTTTTGTTGATACTCTTTGCTGCTACATTGATGGCTTCCGCCGTTGACTGATACTCTTTGACACGATTGAAGTCTGATGACTTGATCTGATACACTTTAAACTCTATCATTGATCTTCTGCTGTCTTTAAACCGGATCACTTTGGCACAATCGGGCGATTTTCGGGCTTTTCGGCGCACCAGGGGTCAAGAAATCAAAAGATTCCTCGAAGATTCCTCGAAACAGCCTATTTCCCGTAGTGATGCGCGCTTAGCACTTCGCGCTAATCGCGCATCAAAAACTACCTATGTTTCTTGTTTTGGAGCTCCGAAGTGCGATTTTTCTTCCTGTGCGAAGTTTCGGCTTTCTGGCTGCTAACGTCAGCATGATGTCGGCTGTACGGCGGATGACGTCAGCTGTGGTGGGTCCCTGGTACAGAACGACGTGGTGACTTGCTGATACTGGAGGTAATGCGATGAAGAAGCTCTGATGTGATCGCAATATCGCATCGGCGGGGAACAGAGGGTGCTTGAGTTGGACATTCGGTGCTTGCGACCGCCGACCGCCGATATCGCAATATCGCGTCGGGTAGTGACGGATGGGTGATAACCTGCATGGAGAGGAAAGTGCAATGTTGTGATGCAATCTGGCTTTAAGGTTCTGTGGAGTATAGGCTTTGGGCAAAGAAGAGCAAGTGGGTGGGTGCGAAGGGTATTTCGAGGTTTCGAAAGGGGTCCGATTACCTTAGAGGGATTTCATACTTTGGAAGGAGTCCATTGTATCTGGGAGATGGTTTGGAGGTCAAGGGTTCTTGCTAAGTTTCAGATCAACTGAGTAATTCCCAGGGGTGCCTATGGTTATTTTTCAACCAGGGGGAGGAATATTACGTAGGGGGATTTTACTTAATATTAATAAGGGGATGGGAAGAATAGGGAGCTAAATAATAATGTTAGTGGTTAATATGGAGGTGGTAAGAAAGTGCTAAGTTCTATAGACCTTAGGCTGTTATAAGGGGGTAGAACCATGCTTTAGAGAAAGTACGGAACAACTTTGAGTAGAGAAGATCTTTACTCAAACTAGCATTATGAAAATTATGGAACTCAAGAGGTGTCAAGCAGATCTTGACCTCTTTTGGGGAAGTTAGTTAATGATTGGGGAAAACAGAGAAGGGGAGTTAGCTATACCTCTTTTGAGCTTCTTGCATAGAAATTCTTACTAATTGTGTCCTGAATGATATGACACCTGAAAATCTGGAACTGGTCAGCAATTAAGATTCAGCAACCTCAGAACTAGCTACCCAGCCTACTTACCTAACATTTTTTCTTCTTTTGTTTGGGGTGCACTTAGACTTACAAACCCATCATTCATTTTTCTTTCGATGCTTTTCCTATCTACATACTACCCTTATTTCTTCCAGGGCCTAGATTAAACTGTTGGGCTCCTCTGCTTCTCTACCTATCTAAGAATCTGCCAAGATTAAACTGTTTGGACAGATTTACATTCTCTATATTCTAAAACAGGAAATTTAAACCTAGGGAGACCAAGATTAAGCTGTTTGGACCTCCCTTTAACCGAAAAATTGGCGATACCGAGATAACTTTACAAAATTTGGAAGGCAATTGAATGAACTTGAAGTAGCCTTCTTCACTTGGAGATTGTTAAGCAAATATGGAGCATTGCAGCAAGCAAAGTACGACATATTTGGCCTGTAAAATGCCAATCATGAAATATGAATAGCCTGCTGCAGCAGGAAGCTAACAGTGGCTCCGCTTGGGGATGGCTTCTCCTTGCGGGAAGTCAAGAATAGCAGGTCAAAACGCCTTGGTCTTTAGTTTCTTGCTGTTAAACTGTAAAGCGCCACCTGCTTTCTTCCGCGTGCTTCAGTATTATATACTCTAAAAAGGACAAAAACTTATATATACAACTATGTACAAACCAACCACCATCTTCCCTTTTCAAGCAGGAGGATCATTGTAGTGCTTCAACATCCAGCCATTGATCGGGCCCTCTTCAGTTGTGCTGTTATCAAGAGATTTGAGAAAGTAGGTGTTATTGCCTTGCACAGCGCTGATAATGTGTGGACCTTTCCACAAAAAATCGAATTTTGCATGTTATTTGGGTCAGCCTGAATTTCTTGCAACATTTTGATAGTAGGTATGCCCAGGGATGAAGGAAACTTGGCTTCCATGCCATATACAAGTTCATAGGGGCTCATCCCGATGGATTTTTTGGTGGACAGTCGGTCTGCCCATAGGGCATTGGTGAGCCTTTTGTGTCAGTTCTTTTTGTTTTCTTCTAGCATCTTCTTTATGATATTGATGAGGCTTTTGTTGGAAGACTCGGCCAAACCATTGCCTTGCGAGTAGTAAGCTGTGGAGTGGCCTAAGGTAATATGGTATTTGTGGCAAAATTTAATGATTTTTTTAGATTTGAAAGCAGCAGCGTTGTCGGTAATGATTTTCTCCGGGCAGCCAAATCTAGAAAGGATGTTGCTCTCAAGGAATTGGATAATGGTGGAGTCACTGGCTTGTCTACACGGGATGGCTTCAATCCATTTGGTAAAATAATCGGTGGCTGTTAGAATCCATTTGTGTTGGCCTGAGGAAGAGGGATGGATCTCTCCAATGAAGTCAAGACGCCATTGTTGAAAAGGTTTCTCGGTTGAAATGGGCTTTAGGGGCAAAGGCAATAACTTTCTTTTTCCTTCAAAGATTTGGCATTTGTGGCATGAGGCGGTAAACTTCTTCACATCTGCAAATAGAGAAGGCCAGTAATAACCAGCTCGTAAGATCTTGTCCGCCGTGGATTTCGAATATAAGTGTCCTCCGCAGTCACCTGCATGAAATTCTTTCATGACGTTGTTAGTTTCATCTATAGTTAAACATTTAAGCAAAATACCTTCATAATTTTTCCAAAACAAAGCACCATCTATGACACAAAAATTCGATGATTTCATCCTTAAAAATCTTTTCTTGGTTGTGGACAATCCTGGGGGAGCACACAGGTTTAACAATACAAAGCAAATATCAGAATACCAAGGGGACTATGTGAAGGTATCACTGATCTGTGGAGTCGCCAGCTCCGCTTCATCATCCAGCTAATTAATGTTTAATTCTTGGAAGTTTGTTTCAGCCATTAGCTTGGCTAGCCCTTGTCCTTTTACGAGCTTGGTGGGCTTTATCTCAATGTCGTATTCAAGGATGCTAGCAATCCATTTTCCTCTTCTGCCTTCCAATCCTTCTTGAGTTAATATATCCCTTACAACAGCATTAGGGAAATATGCAATCACATGGGAGTAGAGGATGTAAATTCTGAAGTCTTTGATGCCTTTGACCAGGGTGTAGGCTTGCTTTTCCATGATCTGAAATTTTAGGGGTGCGTCTCTCAAAGCTCGGCTGAAGAAAGCAATTGGTTTCTCATTGCCCTGATCATCTTTCTGCAGAAGGACTGCGGCTATGGTATGTTCTGATGCGAAAGAAAAAATGATAAAGTCTCTGTCAAATTGAGGACTGGTGAGGATAGGTGTTTGAGTCAGGGCAGTTTTTATACTCTCGAAAGCTTGCTTGGCCTCAAGAGACCATCTCACCTTGGTGTCCTTTTTTAGCATGTTGCTCAATAGCCTTATTAGCTCGGCTAAATTGGGCATAAATCTCCTCAGGAAGTTGATTTTTCCGAGGAATGCTTGTAATTCTTTTGTGTTTCTTGGGTCAGGGATTTGGAGGATAGCCTGAATTCTTTCTGGGTCAATTCTGATCCCATATTTTGATATTATATGCCCTAATAGCCTGCCTTCCTCCAGGGCAAACAGAGACTTCTTAGGATTCAAGGAAATGCCGTATTTCCTACATGTGATGAAAATTTGTCTTAAGTGCTTAAGGTGTTGTAGGTCAGATTTGGAAAATGGGGTCAGGTCATCCAAGTAAACTACAAGGAAATCATGTATCTCCTTGGCAAACGCAATATCCATTGCCCTCTGAAAGGTAGCGCCGGCTTTTGTCAGCCCAAAAGGCATTTTAAACTATTTGAACGTTCCCCAGGGTGTGGTGAAAGTTGTTTTGTCCTGATCATCTGGGTGGACAAGGATTTGGTTAAATCCTGAGAATCCATCCAGTAGGGAAATCCTAGAGGAACCCACTACTCTTTGCAAGATATGGTCCATTTTGGGTAACGGGTAGTGGTCTTTTAGAAAGACTTGGTTTAGATTTCTCAAATCTACACACAGTATTATCTCTCCTGTTTTCTTTCTGGTGGGAACTAAGTTAGACACCCATTCAGAGAATCTGATGGGTGCAATGATACCTGCTTCAAACATTCTTTTTATTTCTTTTTCAATCAAAGGAAGAAGCATGGGGTTGATTCTTCGGAGTTTCTGTTTGAACGATTTCTGATTTGGTTTTAGGGGAATGGTATGCTGGATTACTGAAGTGTCATAGGACTTTAAGTCCTCATAACTCCAGGCAAATACATCTTGAAATTCTTTGAACAGATCCACATATTTTGGTTTTTGGTCAGGAGGCATATTTTTGGATAGTTTAATCATATGGGGATGTTCTGTTGTTCCTATGTTGTATTCTTCTATGGCGGCATTCAAAGGTTCCATCTTTGGTTTTCTGGCCACATCGTTGTCATCAAACATGTCTTCCAATGGAGTAAGGCCGGCAGGCAGAACATTTCCTTTTAGGTCAATAAACTCGTCTTTTACTTCGGCTGTCTTAGGTGAACAAAACTATTTCAGTTGCCCTATGTTCGTACCGTCAAAAATAGTTGGGCTTAGTATTTGTTTAGCCGTTGCGGCTGTTAGGGTCAGGCGATCTTCTTCTGGTAACTGTTGTGATTCGGCTATAGCATCCATGTCAATGTTTGTGCTAGAGAATTCATCCTCCAGAGTCAGAAAATTGTTAATCTGGGCATCATCTTGGAATACCTACCAATTCTCGACATTGTTAGGAATTGACGGTCTGTGTTTTATTTCTGCGGTGAAGTGGTGACTTGGTCCAAAGGGAAGCCTACATGTGCTGGCGAAGGTAGCTAGGCTATGGGCATGAATATTATGATCTCGTGCAATTTTGGCCAGCTCAAAATCACTGAAGGAGCTAAGCAATTCGCTGGCAGCAGCTCTGTAAGCTCTCATTCTACTATCATTAGCGACAAAGTTGCCCTTTATCTGTTGTATGATGAGGTCCGAATCACCTAGGATGGAAATGGTGGTAGCTCCCAGGGTTTTGAGCAGCTTGAGACCTAAGAGCAGGGCTTCATACTCCGCCATATTGTTTGTACATCTAAAATTGAGTCTATAGGCGTGGCCTTGTGCGTGATTCTCGTGAGTATTGTAAATCCACACTCCAACCCCTGCTCCTAACTTGTTAACCACACCATCAAATTCTAAATACCATGTGGCTTCTCGCTCAAGGTGTGTATTGGGGATTCGAGTGGTATGCGGAGCGGATGAGATGGTGACTTCTGTTTCGGGATTTTCTTCCTATCCTGTGCTGGTTTCCCTGGCTGTTAAGACAATTTTATGCATATTGGCAACTGATCTCTCATTGGCATTGGTTCCTTGCTCCAAGGATAACGGCTTGTCAGGAGTTGGAGGGCTTGTATTATCATTAAACAAAATAAAAGAATCCATATCAGAATGGATTGAGTATATTGGAAAATTTTGGGGTTTCTCCTCACTACTTACCACATAATTCATTAATGTCTCCCTATAAAGTCTCTTTGGTTGCCCAAAGATAGATATGGTGGCGTAAGAGAGGTCGAGTTGAAAGGATCCTTGCAATTTTTCTCCCCATGATCAGGATAGCAGCATGCCATACTTTGTGGGAATATCAGCAACTACTACGTCCATTAAGATTGTCTTGTTGGGAAACTGGACTAGGGAGACACAAAGGTCTTTGATTAGGCCTACACATTTGACCTGACTTGAATCAAACTAATACAGATCTTTATAGGGTCGGGTGACGTTGAGGTTCAACTTTTCCATTACAGCTTTGGGCATGAGGTTATGTGAGGCGCCTGAGTCAAACATAGCATTGTGCAGTATCTTATCATGTATGTGCAGGCTGACATAGAAAGGCGGAACAGGTCCGTATGTTGTTTTTCCGTCAACCTCTGGCCCAAACAGTAGTTCAGGGGTATCATCTAGAATGTTTACATCATCCCTAACTTCCAGAAATTGAAGTGATTTTTGAATTTGTTTTCTATATACATCATGCTTAGCCAGTTCTGAGAGGGGAACGGAGATTTTAAGTTTTCCAATTTCTGTTTCTAGACTGAATGGTTTTTTAACTGGGTTCTGGACATTGACAGTGCTAAACTTTTCTTTTTCAGGAGTATTCTCTGCATTTTCTTTTGGAGCGTCCGTATCACGGTGTATGACCGTCTGTGGTATCTTTGTTATGGGAAAATTTTCGGGAATGCTCTTCAGATCTTTTTCCGGATGGGGAGTGGGCAGGGGCTGTTCCATAGAACCATGTGTATCTGTTACATCTTCCACAATAACTTGTTGAGGATTTGGGACACGGCTGTTAGCTGGTCGGTTGTTGGTGATCTTCCCTTTAGCTTTGTTGGGCTATTTGCTATATTTTTCTTTGCTAGGCGGAAGAACATCAACAGTCTGTGTTCTTAGTTTGTATTGCTTATGTACCTCGTATATAGCGGTGTCATAACCTTGTTTAAAGTCAAAGGACTCGCCTGATTTGGTGCGGAATTGTTCTATATTAAGGTATGGTCGGTTTTCTTCCGTGAGGAAGGATTGCTGTTCATTTTCTGAATCAACCAAGTTCATTAGGGTCCCGTTTGTGGGATCAGCGGATGTAGATGCCTCAGCATAGTTTTCTTGAAAAGGAGGTCTAACGTCGTGATCCTGACTGGCCCTACCTACGTTCAAATTTTGGGTCTTTCTGAAGTTTGGGTTCCTCACGGCATTGGGCTGTTGACTTTCCCATGAATTTTTCCTCTCAACGTTGTCTAATCTATCTCCCAACCTGTTCATGGAACTGACGAACGCATCTAGCTTCTGCTCGAAAGAGGAGGGTTCTTCTTTGAAAGTGGTTTTTCTCTCAGATCTGGTTATGTTTCTTTTAGCGATTAGATTTGCTTCCACGCTTACTGCGGCGTCTTGCATTTCTGCGAGGCTTTGAGGGGCTCTTTCCCTTAATTGATACGCCATCTTGGCATCAAAGCCATCTGGGAATTTGTATAAAGCAAGGTCAGGCGGAGGTCTTAAATTTGGTGGTATCGCATTGTAAACATTGTTAAATCTGTCGCAGTAATCCATAATAGCTTCCCCAGGTCCTCTCTTAATAGACTCATATTCGGATAGTATGTGTAGGGGGTCCTTCTTTTTCTCCCATCTGTTGATGAAATTTTGGTATAAGGCTTCTGGGTTCAGTATAGAATTAGGTGGAAGTGCCCTAAACCAGGTTCTGACATCACCAGTCAGACTTTGGACAAAGATCTTCATTCTTACGCTCTCATCATCTATCTCATAACTCTCGAAATAATCCTGCATTTTCTTTGTATGTTGTAGGGCGGTGCAAGAGGTTGTGCCATTGAAATAAGTGATTTTCGATTGGTAATCCTGAGGCATAGCCCCGGGATTAGCAGGTAATTGTAATGGTGCATATCTAGCCATGATGACGAGGATGAACGGAACACCTAAGGCGAGGGGGATTACGGGAATAA
The DNA here is from genome assembly GCA_000404065.3 of Pinus taeda. Taxonomy (NCBI): domain Eukaryota; kingdom Viridiplantae; phylum Streptophyta; class Pinopsida; order Pinales; family Pinaceae; genus Pinus; species Pinus taeda. Next base: position 74,172 of record APFE031044952.1, read on the forward strand.
CAGGGGAAGAAGGAGTAGTAGAAGAGGTAGGGATATGGGATAGGGGTGTGGCGGAGCTACTTGGAGAAGGGGGTGATGAGCCAGGGGAGCTCGGGGTGGATCGGAATAGAACCTTGACAGGGGTTGGTACAGCAATTGGCTGAACTGTTTCAGGACTAACAGGGGTCTGGTAATCTTTTTTCTTTTGTTTTCTGACGATCTTAGGAATTAAATTCGGATTTTCCACGATGGTTGGGTTATTTGGATCGGGATTTGATCGCGTATTACGTGTTTGTTTCTTAGGAGCCAGCTTCTAATATATCTTTGGAAATTTTCTAAACAATATACAACAACACAGGTCGGCTGAACCTTTCACAAGTCGGCTTCTTCCTCTATAAGGCTGCAGACCGGTTTCATTAATTTATCTGAGGAGGTCCCCAGTGGAGTCGCCATTATGTTATCACTCAGGTTGTCCCTAGTGCTCCTAAATAGGGATACGGCCTAGGTAACCACAAACCAATCTTTGGATTACAGGTTCTAGCCCACCTGTAATCGGAGAGGGATCTCTCCTTCTGATTCAACCTTAGTTGATGATTTTAGGCTAGCTTTCTGACTTCAAGGGAGTGTTGTTTGTGATTGGATGGGAGGTAGGATTCTCGAGCAAAGAGGCAAGGTAAGGTGTGATAAGTTTCGAACCATTGGGCATGGAGTCACAGTTTAAGGCTTTCTTGCGTTTTCATGGTCACAAGGGGATACAGAGCGGGATAGCCACACAAGATACAATTTTCAATCGGCTGAAAGTATGGTATAGGAATCAGGGATGAAAGGCAAAAGAGAATCATTTCATCATGCTGAACAAAGAGGAGAAATGGATGAATGGGGCCTAGGAGCAATTAAGAATTCCTAAACATGCATTCATATGTGAAAGAAACAGCGTAAACAAGATCATTCAAGTATACATGCTCATAACTATTTCTAAAGAAAACATCGAGAAATGCAGAAATTGAACTTAAGGTGTAATGAAACAAATCTTAAGCTATTCTTTTTTCCTGCAATTTAGGAGGCGGAACGGTGGTGAAAACATAAAAATAAACAGAGGAGAGAAGCACTTATTGGATCATGTAGAAGCAACGGAATTCTGTAATCATTCCTTGGCCAAGAGAAAACATCAAGTAGTTTCGCAATCCATGCTTTCAGCAATCTTTGATTATGGAAATTATGACAGTTACAGTGCGAGTCTCTGCTTGGAGACAATGTTGGAAAGAAAAATGACCAACAACTACTACCAACCAACCAACCCCACACAAGATTGCTCAGGGTGGTATTTATAAGCAAAATATTGGAAAGACATCATTACAAGTGACATAGACAGGTCTGCTAGAAAACTCTTCAAAAATCTAAGTGTTGCTGGAATTAAATGCAAGTAAATCTTTTTGGGTGTGCTGAGGGTAGCTAAATCAGAACCGGTGACGAGGTGGCCCTTGGGGGCTGGGTGCGGTGCTGCTGGAATGATTGTGCTTTGGGAACTGCAGTTCGGCTCTGGTGTGAGTTAAATGCGCAATAATTATGATTTGAGGGCTTCCAGTGGCTTCGCCCTCTTTCTATGAATTTGCTGGAAGATATTAAATTTTCTCCTGCTTCGGGCCACTCCTCAAGATTTTCACTGATACTCTTTGCCGCTACATTGATGGCTTCCACCGTCGACTGATACTCTTTGACACGCTTGGTTCCTGATGATTTGATCTGATACACTTTAAAATTTGTGATTAATCTGTTGTTGTCTTTAAACCGGATCCTTTTGGCACGCTCGGGCGATTTTCAGGCTTTTTCGGCGCGCAATGGGCTAAGAAATCAGAAGATTCTCCGAAGATTCCTCAAAATGGCCTATTTCCCATAGCGATGCGCGATTAGCGCTTCGCGCTAATCGCGCATTAAAAACTGCCTCTGCTTCTTATTTTGGAGCTCCGAAGTGCGATTTTAATTCCTACGCGAAGTTTCGGCTTTCTGGATGTTGATGTCAGCATGATGTCGGCTGTATGGCAGATGACGTCAGCAGTGGTGGGTCCCTGGTACAGAACAACGTGGTGAGGTGATGATACTGGAGTTAATGCGATGAAGAAGCTCCGATGCGATCGCAATATCGCATCGGCGGGGAACGGAGGGTGCTTGAGTTTGACATTCGGCGCTTGCGACCGCCGACCGCCGATATCGCCATATCACGTCGGGCGGTGACGGATGGGTGATAATCTGCATGGAGAGGAAAGTGCGATGTTGCGATGCGATCTGGCTTTAAGGTTCTGCGGAGTGTAAGCTTTGGGCAAAGAAGAGCAAGTGGGTGGGTGCGAAGGGCATTTTGAGATTTCGAAAGGGATCTGATTATCTCAGAGCGATTTCATACTTTGGAAGGAGTCCATTGTATCTGGGAGAAGTTTTGAAGGTCAAGGGTTCTTGCTAAGTTTCAGATAAACTAAGCAATTCCTGGGGGTGCCTATGGTTATTTTTCAACCAGGGGGAGGGATATTACGTAGGGGAATTTTACTTAATATTAATAAGGGGATGGGAAGATAGGGAGCTAAATAATAATGTTAGTGGTTAATATGGAGGTGGTAAGAAAGAGCTAAGTTCAGGAGACCTTAGGCTGTTATAAGGGGGTAGAACCGTGCTTTAGAGAAAGTACGGAACAACTTTGAGTAAAGCAGATCTTTACCCAAACTAGCATTATGAAAATGATGGAACTTAAGAGGTGTCAAGCAGATCTTGACCTCTTTTGAGGAAGTTAGTTAATGACTGGGGGAAATAGAAAAGGGGAGTTAGTTATACCACTTTTGAGCTTCTTGCATACAAATTCTTGCCGATTGTGTCCTGTATGATATGACACCTGAAAATCTGGAACTGGTCAGCAATTAGGATTCAGCAACCTCAGAACTACCTACCCAGCCTACTTACCTAACATTTTTTCTTCTTTTGTTTGGGGTGCACTTAGACTTGCAAACCCTTTTTCATTTTTCTTTGATGCTTTCTATCTACATACACCCTTATTTTTCCTGGGCCCAATTAATCTGTTGGGCTCCTCTGTTCTCTACCTTATCTAGGAATTTCCAGGATTAAACTTTTTGGACAGATTTACATTCTCTCTATTTTCTAAACGGGAAATTTTAACCTAGGAGGACCAAGATTAAGCTGTTTGGACCTCTCCTTTAACCGAAAACATTGGCGTTACCGGGTTAACTTACAAAATTTGGGAAGGAATTGAATGAACTTGAAGTAGCCTTCTTCACTTGGAGACTGTTAAGCAAATATGGAGCATTGCAGCAAGCAAAGTACGACATATTTGGCCTGTAAAATGTCAATCATGAAATATGAATAGCCTGTTGCAGCAGGAAGCTAACAGACCCTTCAGTGTGACCACACAGAGGTTCACTTGTTTGGAATATGGCCTTCTTAGGAGCAGCATTGTGCATCTTGGAGGAGGACATTAGGCTCTAAATGTCATTGGGTAGCCTGGATATCTGGATCAGTGTTGATAATATCGGTATCAGCAAAATATCGGTGAGGGTCCAGAAAACATCTTATTGGCAATATCGGCGAAAATATCGGCAAAATATCGGCCAGCATAAAAAATGCATAATATATTCATTTTTTCATATTTTTAAACCTATAAAGCAATAACAACATGAAATAAACACATTGGCACATAAATATGAAGAAAGCACAGATATATATGATGTCAAATATAAATGATACATCAAAGGTGATACCAAATCCTATTGATCCCTAATAATTGTCCAATCAATGACTCAAATGTGGAGAACCAATAAAAAATAGCATCACATATATAAAAGTATCTCATCATCATGAGTTATATGTAGCAAAACAAATAAAACTAGCAGTTATCTATCTGAAATCAATGCCCTCCCCCCCTTTTACAAGAAAACATGATGGGTTGTTTGCCAAGCCTGCCCCTAGTAATAGAAGGCCCTGTCACTGCCCTTGCACCTAATGTCAAATAATGAGTGCTAGGTATGGATTTGTGCTCTCCTATATATATAGCAGATGGTGTTGATGTTGATGCTCCATAGTTTCCTCCTCCTCCTTGAACTCCTTCTCCTCCTCGTGTTGCTCCTCCTCCAAGTCCTCCTCCTCTTGTTGCCCCTGTTCTAATGGATCCTCTGGCTCTAACCATGAAGGTGACTCCTCCAAGATGGGCTCCTCAAACTCCATCCTCTGCTGAGACAATACATCAATATTGTCTAAGGAAATCGCATCTGGATCCATTGGTGCTTCTATTTTCTTCACTTGAAGTCAGATATTATAATGCACATACACTAAATCATTGACGCGTGCGAATTCTAACCTGTAAGAGTGTAAAAAAAACTAATGAGTCTTGACTCTTTACTCTTGACACTTGAAGGTCATAAATTAAAAATTAAAAATTACAATAAGTGTAATTTCTCAACTGAAGGTTGGAGCTCAAAGTTATACCTATTGCCTTTTTTGCGTGTATTTCTCAAATACACTCCAATTGTTCTCACACCCTAAAGAGCTACATGTTTGACTCAAGATTCTTATGGCCAATTTCTGCAAATTCGGTGCCCTTGCACCATAGCTCCACCACCAAATATCTACAACAAAATAAATAAATAAAATATTCAAAAACTTAAAACATAATTAAACTTTCAAATAAAAGTTACATCATTGAATTTTAAAAATCTAGAACTATAAGTAAGGAAATTTTAATTTCTAATTAGTGATGTCTTGTCACTTACATGGCATGAAGAGGATCCTTTCCCTAATAGCCTCATCAAAGCCAAATAGGCCAAAAAAATCCTTATAAAACTGTATCTCTTGATTGAATTTTCTATGAAGCTCAGGATCAGGTACCATCCTATGAATACAGGAACGGAGCCCTTCCATCACCTCACCATCAAAATCCAAGCCGCATTTGTATGAAAATGTGGGGTTGAGAAAGAGTGTTGCTGCATGAATGGGTCGATGAAGCATCCTTGTCCACCGACTATCAATCACATCCCATAACATCATATGCCTATCAAGTCCAGCAAAACCCTTGTCTGCATAATAAGAACGAATGGCCTCCTTAGCCCTATCCATGGCCTCATACAAATAATCCATTGCAGGCTTCTCCCCATCTACCAATCTCAGAACCTTTACTGTAGGTTCACTAACTGAGCATGCTTCTTCTATTCCCTACCAAAATGTGTCAGAGTACACCATTTTTGCAATGGCTCTCCTGTTGTATCTACAATCACGCCATTCATCAAACATTTGCTTCAACTCAAACTAGCATCGGAGCAAATACTAAAGAATAATAAAGTTTGTGGAAAACGTGTGATTACAGGACGTCGCAACTCCTTGTTTCTACTGAACCTCCTCATGAGGCAAAGAACAAAAGCATGGTTATAAATGAACTTGGGGACGCTCCTAGCCATATCACCACCTGCTTGATGAAGGAAAGTTTCCCCATATCCTCAAGCAGCAGATCGATAGAATGTGCTACACACGGAGTCTATAACAATGTGTGATGCCTCTCCATAAGCATCTTGCTAGCAGACACATAATTAGTTGCATTGTTTGTTATGACTTGCACCACATTCTACACACCAATCTCCCGAATGAATCCATCTAGCAACTCACATATCGTTGTTGCATCTTTGATATGTGTTGATGCATCCACTGATTTAATAAACATGGTACCTTTAGGACAATGTACCAAGAAATTTCGAAGGGTCCTACCCTTCCTATCTGTCCAACCATCAGACATAACTATGCATCTAGAAACTTACCATGTTTTTTTCAACTCCACCAATCTAGATTTGATGTCATGCTTTTTTTCTTGAAGAATTGGCCCTCGCAACTCCTCATATGTAGCACTTTTGTACCATGAGCCCACAACAGCAATAGCATCACACATTGGCTGCCAAAATGGATTGGTTTTGGTGATGTTGAGTGGTAAATCACTCCAAAAAATACACCTCCCCATGACTCTATCTTCTTCTTGCTTCTCCTTTTTCTTAATAATTGATTTTCTACCAGGTTGTGCTGCATGTCCTGTTCGTGGAACAAAAAATGATGACTTCGCACTAGTAGTAGCAGTTGATGTTGTGGAGCCCCTCCACTACCCTCAGCATCAAAATTAGAAGAATATATCCCAAAATATCTACCTACACATTTAGCCTTGTTTCTTTCTGCCTCTTCCTTCTTTCTGTCTATTCCATCAATTGCTTCAAGAGATTTTTGTAAAAGCTCCAGACTAGAAAATGTACAAATCCCAACATTATGTCCAATGAGTCTAGACAAATGGTATTTCAATCGTATAACCCTTCCCGTCATCCTGGTCCCACACAATTTGCATGATAGATATGCCAGATTTGTCCCACCATCAAGCTCCCCATATTCCCAAAAAGGGTCCAAGGCTTTTGGCATATTTGAATTTTGTAGTGAGCTAACTCAAACCTAGGGCACCAAAAAAAATTGAAATTAATAAGTGATAACCACCTCATTTTACAAAATAATTATTTTCTTACATTATTTGCAATGTGAATCCAATGAAAAATGACAATAAGAGAGTGCATTTGAAAGTTTTAAAAAAATGGATTTTGTTGTCCAAATATGGAGAAAACCCTTGCATTTGCTCATGGGCATGAAAATCATAGCAAAAGGAAAAAAAAAACAAGCAAAATGTTTGTAGGAAAGAGGCAAGAAAGAATAACCCTAAATCTATCAAAAAAATCATTAACATAGGGGTTTATTAGAACATACATATTAATGGAAGAAATGAAGATTGTCTTACTGTTCTTCAATCTTTGATCAACAAAATATTCATTGTTGGTGGCGATAATGGCTATTAAACCCTTGATTCCTCCTTGACAACAAGCACAATTCTCTCCCCTGCCTTCTCCAACAATTAGAAAACGAAAAGGAGGAAAAAAACGAATTTGGCCTTTTCTAGCCGCGGCATTGCATTTTTTACCCGCCCGGCGATATAATAGGTCGTAGCGCGATATTTTCCCGAAATATCGCCGATATTTCGAAAATATCACGATATCTTCGGGGAGACAAAATATTGCGATATTTCCTCGACGATATTTCGTCTCCCCGAAAATATCACGATATTTGCGAATATCGGTGATATTTCGGCGATATTGTCTTCACTGATCTGGATGAAGGCTTGATGTGGGCTCAAGGATGCCTATGTTGTAACCTATGTTGCACGAGTTTCTAGTACACTGGTACTTTGGGTACGGGGGAACAAGTATCCGGCACGGCTAGAAGCTTTGCCAAAATTTACAGGAAACGTCAAGTTGGGAGCGACAATAATATGATATATTAAAAACAAAAATAAAATAATTTATTTATTTCCATCCAAAACTTGCCAATCAAATTCCATCTTGCAACAAAAATATGTAAAATATTGAACTTTAAACACTGCCAAAAAAAATCAAAATATTAATCCATCAATATGCCAATCAAACTCCTTCCCAACAAAGAAACATGTGGAACTCCCAAACCGGAAAAAACGACGTTATTACTCGATTATGATGTGATTTCATGCAATGCTATATTATATCTAGCTTTGAAATTCAATTTTGGAAATTTATAAAATGAAATTAACACACACTACTCTTCCTCTTTCTAACCATTGTTGTAATTCATTGAATCTTATAATTAAAGCTTCAAGATAGGCTTGAAGAGAGTATACTTATTTGCAATTGTTGAAATTCAAGATTTGCAACAGAAGTTTCCAAGGAATGACCGGCAACTATCTATATCTTGTTGAAACCTTTGCTACATCTCCATGTCTCTGTCGCTTTACAGATTTCATGCAATCCAGACCCCTGACCTAGCATGTATCGCTTAGAAAATAAACAAATGGTACCTTCCCTACTCAAAATAGGTATTCGAAACATCAAAATCTACTCAAAATAATTACCTTAAACATCAAAATATGTTGTAGTGAATCTCTCGAAAAGCTCCAATGTACATAATGAAGCTCCCGGTGATTTTGGAGTGTTTCCTATCAGCTTCCAAGCTCCTAGGAGTGTGGGGTACATTCTCTCCAATGCCTGGGAGCAGTACCCGTGTAACTATGGTAGTAACAGTGATCTTGTATTGGCAGTTAACCCAATGGGGTACATGGGCTAGGAGGAACGATGGAGTCTGTATGGGCTTGGGATGGAAAGGTGTAACACAACTTCAAAATCCTCATTGTATGGGCTTGGGATGGAAAGGTGTAGACACAACTTCAAAATCCTCATTGTATGGGCTTGGGATGGAGAGGTGTGGACACAAATTCAAAATCTTCACCATCTTGGAGCTTGTATTGTGTACAGCATCACTTTGGAGCATAACATTTGTACCCTTAGAGTAGAGCACTTCATTTGTGTAGGCCTACACAAGCTTATTGTAGGTTGTGTGTAAGGCCTTGGGCCCACATTGTATTGTTGGCCTCCCTTACCTCTCATTGTCCTTATTTATAGCATTTTATTGATTTGTTTTCACTCTCACGTAGAGATGTGACCTAGGAGAGGAGTGCAGTAGTCACCTACTTTGTCTTGGCTCTTCATTGCTATTTGATCTCTCTCTATCTTGGAGTCACTAGGGTTTTATGACTTTGTGGGAACATCTTAAAGTCTAGGGTATATTTAGTGAATAGGAAGAACATGAAAAAAAGAGGATGTGTTTCCCTAGAGGACTTGTTTGAATGATTCTCACATGTTGGAGCTTCTATGTTGAACTAGGATTTTTCGTGGTTTTCCTTAGTTAGGGTTTTGGAGAGCTAGTGGATTGTGTGTGTACAACAACTTCATCTTATACTATTAATAAAGTTTTTAATTTCCATATTTCATTTACCTATATATATACTCTTTATGCATTGTTATTTATAGTCATATATGTCTTGTTGATTTGACAAAAGTAAAAGGGAAATCGCTAAGTGATTTGACTTCTAAGTGAAGAATATACAGGACTAGTTTCACTGTTGTCATACTGTTGTAAAAGTGTGTTTTCAAATCCTGTTATTGGTGGATAAGTTGCCCATAAAGGGATGAAACTTATCTCTTTGGCTTGTTACCTTTTCTTCTTAAATTTCCAAGAAGTTTGGGCTGTTTGGAAATGAAACACGATACTCTTTCTGCTATTATTTTGTACCTTGTTTTACAACAGCCCTAAGGCTGAAAATTCATAGAGCTATTATCTTAGAAACCTTCTAGATTGAAGGTGAAAGTTCAGTTTTGCGTTGAATTTTGAATTCCAATAAATTTCTACATGGTTTCAAAGCTTCTCGTCACTAAGATCACTCTAGAAATTAGAACTTTTTATTTCAGCTAGAGATTACTTGTGAGAGATAGTTAACCTTATTGAGGTTGTTTGTTGTGAAAGGCCTAGAGTGCTTGAGATGAGCACTTACACCTATCAGAGGTGAAACCATTATTTCTCTTGTGATAGAAAATAATGGATCTACTACATTGATCATTGTTATGGATGTATTTTCACCAGGTGTGATGTATAGGATAACCTATAATAGGTGGTTGATTTGTTCTAAGGGTTGTCAATGACAAGTGGTAGATCTATATAATAATTGACTAGTATGGTTTTATTTTCAGCAAGTGAGATACCTAGGAGAACCCAAGATAGGTGGCTGATTTGTTTTAGTAAATACCAATGTTTTCCACCTCTGACAATTGGAGGATCATCTTCATAGTGCAGATTTTCCAAAATGGATATGGCTTAGATCACTTGCTTTTCCTCTAACATTGTGTCTAATGTTGTATGATATGTGGACAGTGGAGCTTGGAGACATGACATTTGATAGGTCTTTATTCAGAGAATTCCATGAGCAAGAGAGACATGAGTGTTGAGCTTGATGATGATGCTACTAATATTGTGGTAGAAATTGGCTCCATTTTCTTTTAGATGCCTTTAAGTTATGTTCATGTGTTGGATTTTGTTTTGTCTATTCCTAGATTGAAAATGAATCTTCTTTCAGTATCTTGTATGATATATGTACATTTGTTAATTTCTATGAGGGAAAACAATGCACCATTAATGATTTTAGTCTAACTAGTCCAACGACGGCTAGAGGGGTAAAAGAGGGGGTGGCCTTTTATGGTCATTAATCCAATTGCACTTGTACATGTTGAAAAATATAACTAGTGTCAGCCTTCATAATTGAATTTGAGTCATGATGTCTATTCATCAAAACAAGGAATTTTTATTATTTAAGAAACTGACTTATTAAAGCATAGATTTCATGCTTGGGTCAATGGTCAATAGGTAAAAGCACCCATTGAGTGCTCTAGTATCTTTGTTGGGTCAAAGTCAAAAAAAGAAATTTATTTTATTTTTTCAAACCCTCCTCCATCAAGTCACCTTGCAAGTCGGCCTCAAAATTGATCTTCTACAATTCGGCTTCTGTCGTTACTTATGTCAGCTCAATTACAGGTAGGAACAACTATATATACCTAAGTGACCTCGACCGTACAAGTGAAAGGAACAAAGTTCGAATAAGGATAACGGGCCTGAAGTTTCAAAGATTACAGATCCAAAGTTTCATGTGTAACCTCAGAACCGAAGTTTCAGGGGTAATCACAAGTCCAAAGTTTCAGGAGGTAACTATTGATTTAGGGTAGCATCGGATGTGCTCTAGCCATGAAAATTGGTGGAGAGGCTAAAGCACATGAGATCTTTGTTGTCACACAAAGTGTCTAGGCACGACGACAATGCTCTGAGTAAGGGTTGTCACTCTTGATCCTTACTCCGTTTAGACTTTCTCCTTGCAAAGTCAGGGGGAGTAGTCCCTAGGTAAATGGATGAAGATAGTCTATGAAAAAAAGACTCTAGGAGGTTTTAATGATGGACAAATTTGACGAAAGTAAACAAATCTCGATTAACTTAGATGAATAGATTAAACGCCAATGTAACCAAGACATGATCACGAGATAGAAACAATTATAGACCAATGCCTTTATTTTCAATAAACTGTAGATTAAGTAAAACAAGTTATCCAGAACAATTTTCCAATATGTGACGAATAATGACAATCCTGAATTGTCAATATAAACGCCCAAAACTATAACACACAAGATATTTTTAAGAGCCATAAACAGATGTACAGAAAACAGTAACGAATTTAAAGCATGAACCTATAACATTTTCATCGGAAACCTGACAAAAGCAATTAACGGGACTGTTGAGCAACCCACCTATACTTCTGCAGTTGAAGTAGCCTACCGAATCCACCCAGCCAAACTGAGCAGAGCCTGGCTGCTCAATCCAGTAAGCTTCTTAACAAAAGCTCACTATTCCCCCTTGCCCAGAACCTCAAAACTCTCAAGCTCTTCCAATGGCTGATTCCCTTCCCTTCTGAATTCTTCCTTGTGGTTTTTCACCCCCTCTGAATTCCATCTCTCGTGGTTTTTATGCTCTAGCTTGGCGGTGGCCGCCCTTCCATCTACAGCCACTGCTTACTCTGCTGATGATAGCCCCACGCCCACGTATCCCCTCCTGCTCTTCTCTCAGGTCGTGAATGAATACGCCTTTTATGGTTGAAACCATATGATATTTATTAATTGTTCTTATAAGATGACCATTACATTGTATATTCATGTATCATTAAACGTTATAACGTTATATATATTTTTAACATATTACATTGTTTTATATATATATTCGTTTTTAAATATAGCATTATAAACTTTATACTTGGATCCCTTTTTAAATTGATTATTTATATTAATATTTATTTATTTTTATTAATTTATTAATATATATTTTATTAATAATCTGGAGCATATATATATATATATATATATATAGTCCTCTTTTAAGATCTAACCATACATTATGCAATATTGGTGAATAGTAGAACTTCTATTCCAAGAAGTGTCATGGTATTTGGCACTTATAATCAATTTAGTATAAAATACTAGTGCGGTGTATGCGACACATGCATATGTAGCTATCATATGCATGTACCGTATACCTGCTATTATGCTTGCGTTCTTTGTATTTATAAATAGGTCGTTACAATATTCTATATTTATAATGATTTTCATTAACTGCCTAGATCTAGGATTAATTAACCTTTTCCAACAGTCATTATGATTTATCGCACCTTGACCATAAAAGAATCATAAAATTTAATATTTAGCATTTAACATCAAAAACACCAAAGGACTTTCATTTAGACAATAACATTAATGAAGTAAAACAAATCAACGAGTTAAAAAATCAAAAATTTTAATGGGCCATAAGCCACAATAAAAAATTTAATGTTTAAGCAAAAACCCCTAAATTTATTTCATTTTTAATTCTTAAGTCACCAAAAATTTAAGATTTTTTAAAAAATGTTAATGTTTAATGTTTTAATGTTTTTAAAGATTTTTTAGATTTTTATATATTTTAGATTTTTTAAGTATTCAGGATTTTTTTTAGGTCTTTTAGAATTTTTAATGTTTTATATTTTTTATGTAAAAAATAAAAATCACAAATTACTAAAAAAAAAAAAATCAAACTTAAGCTGAAATTTAATGAGACCTAAAAATATAATATATATGTTAACACCAACTAAAAACAAACCTAAAACTAAACAAAATGAAATCAAAATAAATCGAAATGAAGAAAAAATCATAACCTATCGAAATTCAATTGAAAACAAAAACTAGCATATACATCTAACCCTAGTCATGATATACAAATGAAATAAAATGAAAAGAACTAATGCATATATCACAATGCTAATAAAATTCGAATGTATGTTGTTGTGGTTTTGCAGTTGCAGGTTCATGGGAGGAGAAGTGACGGTGAAGGGAGACGAGGGTTCGATGGATCTTAGGCCAAGGGAAAGTGCAGGGAAGCTATGGCGATGGACTACGGCAACGATGATAAACAAAATGCAACGGTTGAGTGATGACAGCAACGGATGGAGGAATGGGTTTAGCCATGCATGGAAGGGAGCTATGAGTTAACGACTAAGTGGCTTGGTTTTACAGGTTGAAAGGAGGATGTGGGTTGTAGAGGAATTGAAGGCCAAGGGAATGACAGGCAAACTGGGATGAGGGGTCATGCTTATGCTTGTTTGTTGTGTATGCAAGTTTACTGGAGCAGAAGCTTGGAAGTGGGCAAAATGAAGTTGGATGGAGCTTGATGCACTCACGGAGGAGGTGAAAAGAATCCATATGTCAAAGGGCCAGTTGAAGTTTATTGCGAGTTAAGAATAGCATACAGGAGCTGAGGCGACGTAGAAGAGAATGGATTTAATTACTGGAGGAGGAGAGAACGTGGATCTAAGGGGAAGATAAGCTATGGCAGCGGCAGATGGTTTTGAAGGTCATTGTTGGGAGGATAGACATAAGAAAAACGCAGGAAGAAACCCAAGATTTTCCAAATCTCATAAAAATTTTCAGATTTAAAACTCGTAAAATAAAAATAATTTCGAAATTTTACAGAAAATAAATTTGAAATTCTCTTCTTAGGAAACCCGAGGCAGCAAAGGAACTGCAGCCATAAACTTAAGATAAATCCAAGAAGACGAATTTCACACCAATGTGTTTTAATGCTTCAAATCTATTAGGGAAACCCTGGTAAAATTATTTCCAAAAACAATAAATAAAATAATTAAAAATTTAAAAATTTAAAATTGGAAACCCTAGTCTACAAATTTTGGATATGATTCCTACATAAATGATGTTGATGAACCCAAGAGATCTAGATCTTACCCTTCAGGGCCTAGATCTGGACTCTACACAGTTTGTTCCTTCATATATGTAGTTGCAAGACACAAAAAAACACCTAAACGATATATACAATGACCCAAAATACTCAGAAAACCCAAGTCAGAAAACTGAAAATAATGACATATCTATGTACAATAATGGCAGATCTATCAGATTTAGAGAGTGCGAGTCCAACTCCGCTCCTAGATCTGATAATTTGAGGCTCTCGACAACCAGATCTATCGATTTGGCACATAGAAAAATAAATTTTTCAAATTTTAAAGGAGGTACTGAGCTCAAAGCCCTTCATGTATCACCCATTAAAATATATATATATATATATTATATATAAAGCCCGAGATCAAATTAAACTGGCTCTTTAGAAAACACATAGATCGGGAGTTGGCTGGTTCATCCGAGAACTTCCCCGAACGCCCGATGATCTAGTAATCAAGGATTTCCTACAAAACTCAATTTAACCATCAACGTAGAGCGAGAAAACGATAATAAAATTCAAATAAATAGAGACACCTGCTATTATATTCAAAACTTAAATTATCATTCAAACCCTAGTGACTGAACAAGGTACCTGTACTCGAATCACTCTTTAGAAAACTATCATCAATGGCTAAAAGGAAATCTATGCATGAAAATGACACATCTTATAGTATTTCCACGAAGGCAAAGAGTAACACCAGCAGAAATTAACCCCAAATTCTTTCTTTATTGCTCATAACAAGATTACAAGAGAGCTTTTCGCTTAGTACATGATCCAGGGATCGGATGAACTTACTGACATATGACCTCCTGTTTAAAGATAAATCCTCCAACAGCTAGTTCGAGTGATCCTCGTCAAAGCAATCTCGACCGTTGATGAGGATCAAATTTTCTTTTAATCTCATCCATCGAAATTTTAAATTATTGAGGAAATTCGAATTTTTCAATTTAATGCATTTTAATTAATTCAAAAAATAATTGTTTTACTTAATTTCCTCAAAATTTTGACTTTGACTTAACCCCAGGGACCATAGGCTTAAAATTTAGCAAAATAATCAGTTCACCTTAGTCCTGGGACATCTTAAAATTTAATTTTTTAAAGATCAACGAATTTTTCCTTTGGAGAATTTAAATTTATCTAGGACCTAGAATTAATCAAATTTCTAGCTTAGGATTTTTAATTAATTTTGGCCAGAAAACCAAAATTTAATTAATTAACCTATGAGGGGATAAATTATTTTTATAACCCTTAAGACACTTTACATCATGATTTTTTACATCTCAAGGGGGGGAACCCATTTGCAAAAGACCCTCACAAACTACCCAATTCTGCGACACAAAATATAATCTAGCAGATCAAGCAATTTGTAATAAAATAACCTAACCAAATAGTTAAGATTATCTCCAAATCATTTTTATATAGACTTGATCTAGAACACTAGGACTCCCCTAAGATTCCAATGACAAAATCAATTCCGGATTTGGGGTAAGGCTAAAGGAAAACTCTGCCGACTATCCGAGAATGGATCGGTGAGACAAAAGACCTCCCAGAATGTAGATCGTCGCCAGAAAAGTAGGTTTACCTAGGTAATTACATACATGACACGTATCTGCTGAGATTATTTACATTATACACATGCAGACTGGGCTTACATTATAAAATGACGATCAAGCTAATGATGTTAGCTGGATGGCAAGAACACATCGATCAGGTGCTATCCCTTTTGCAAAAAAAGGGGGTGTACTGTTATGGGTCATTGACACATAGTGGACAACAATATCCAAGACTCATAAATGGTTTGGGAAAATTATACCCGGTTTAGGAGATATTAAAATAATTAATATTTTTAATGGAGCTCCTAATTCTAAACTTAGGAAAAATAAAATATTAATGGGTATTAATATAAAATTGGATTAGAAGATTCTAAAAGACATGGATCAAGCCAAATCTAATCTTATATGGTAATTAGAGATGTAATATTGGCCGTTGAATGACCAACAGGAAAAGTATAAGATGAGGCTTGAGATTCAGTTGGAGGAGACACTAGAGTAATCAGTCATTCAATTTTCTAGAGCGAGATTTGCTAAGAAAAGTTCAATCAGTGATCAGTTTACAGCAAGGGGCAGTGAGTACGAGACAGAGAGGCAAAGATAGTGTCGGAAGACCAATGCATAGGCAGAGATAGCGTCGAAAAGACCAACGTAGAAGCAGAGAGGCAGACACAGAAGCCAGAGGGAGCCACGCAGAGGCTAGAAAAGACAATGCAAAGGCCAAGAGGGCTTGTGCCATCCATGCAGAGGCTGCTGGAGTGACGCAAAGAGCCAGAGAGGCTACACAGAGCCTCAGAGAGCTGATGTAGGGGGTTTTCAGGCTGACGCAGAGGCCAGGAGGACGACGCAGTGCTTCAGTTGTGCTAGAGAGGGTTTCGTGGGGCATATTTACTGAATATTTGCTTCCGCATAGAGAGGTATTACTACCAAATTATTTTCTCTGTCAAGTGAGCCGGTTTGGCACCCAGTTGTACTCAGTTACACTGCATAATAAAATAACCCTCAGAATTGTTGCACCGGTTTTCCCAAGTTGGGTTTTTCTGGGGACAAATTGTCCAAAAATAATGGTGTCACTTGTGTGTTTGCTATTTATTTCAGTTGTTTGCTATTTAACAACTCGGCCAGCTCAGTATTAACCCGGCCGGCTCGGTCGAGTCTGTAATAACTCAGTCGAGTTGCATACTGGGCTCTTAATAGTTAACACACTCTTAAATTCTAATATATAGAATATGTGCATATAATTAATAAGAAAAAAGTATGATAGAAGGATTATATGAATATCAATTAGTAGCTAAAGCCTAAAAGTGGCTAATGGGATTGTGAAGGTACACTATTTATAATACTATATCTATTTCAAATTTAGCATAGAAGTTAACAGATTAGTGCCTAAATCAGCTATGAGACGATGAAGGATTAATGCCTAAATCAGCCCAAGCCATTAGTCTTCCTAAAGAGTACATAGTCATACTAATCTCCCAAGATTCACTCCAGAATAACTGCAATCTATGGAGAATAATTATCAAAAATAAACAAGCATAAAGCATAGCACCATAGATCATGCTTTGGAATTCAATTTATGGTATCTTTAAATTTGCAATGATTGATTCAATCTAGTTGAATGTTGAACATAATCAACCATTCCCTTGCATTATTATAACACTTGGAATCTTTGAAAGCAATACAATACAAGAATAAAAGGACATGGCAAGTCTATGGTTATTAGTCAAATTATGATTAGTTGCTTGTTTAAAGTTTAGTATAGTGCATTGGATGCCATTTTGATATAATGGATATATTCATGAGCTTACTTTGATCATATGTTGTCTTCTCGCTTCTATATATATTCTAATGTTGTGTTTGGAATCATGAATGAAAATCTTTAAAATTATGTTTTTTATAAATTAATTAATTAATTAATAATTAAATAAAAAAAAAAAATATAATATATTATATATATATATATAATGTATATGTATTTTTTACAACGACCGAGTCATTGAAATCGAGTCGGCCGAGTCGATACTGAGTTGGAGTCAGAGTCATAGTTGACCCTCGGCTGAGTCAGAGTCCGAGCGGAGTTTTAAACATTGGACTGTATTGTGTTTATTTCAATATTTATATGTTTAAATAACTTGTTTGTAATTAACATGTAAGACAAATAAACCATAGAATACAGATAAAATTTCTAACAAGTAATACTTAGAAATTTCAACAGTAACCACAGACCCGAAGTTCTAGGATGTAACCACGGGATTGAAGTATGATTTCAGGAGGTGACTACAGAACGAAGTATAAGGTACCGAATAAAAGAACAAGACTACAGGACTGATACTCCATATGATCACAAAATTGTACCTTCATGTGACTACAGGATTGAAAGATAAGGTGACTACAAGAACAAGGTTTCATAATCCTACAAGACAAGGAAGCCAAGGTTACATGAGTAAGCATCTTGATGAACTATGAAGTAATGCACTAGCAGGTGTGTTGGTTCTAAGCAAGGTTGACTTGAAGGATGGAGAGAGGTTTAGGTCAAGAGTCTTGGTTGTCTCACGATGATTTGAATCTACTGAAGGAAGAGTCCTTGACTGGGTTTTGCCCTGGCCGTGTGCCTACATCTTGTGTCCTTCTTTGTTATTGATTGGCATTAGTCTTGATGATAAGAACAAGATAAATTAGAAGAAGAACTAATAAATAAATATCACAAGAGAATGTCATAATAAGATAAATCAATTAAAGTAAAAACCTAAGTTGTTGCCCTAGTGGATTTCTCAACATGGTATCAGAGCAAAGGTCAAGAAGCATTTGGCAGCTAGAAGATCACTATTGTTTAAAGGATAAACAACAGTCTTGAAATCAGATCTCCTAGAAGAAAATTTGAGCTTTAAGAAAGGATATTCCTATGCACAATTACAAGGCTATATAACTACAATCAAGCCACGGACCTAAGGCAGCTCTTCAGCAAATCAATACAACTGAAAGAACCAACAATAAAAGGCAAATTTTCGCTGAGCAAACAGTAAAAGACAGATTTGTTTTTGCACAGAAATCAAGGCAGCTGATTTTATGCACAAAAATCGAGGTCCGTACAGCCTGTCTGTACCATCCGTACAGCCTGTCCGTACCATCTGTACAGCCATATGTACCGTCCGTACGGCCGTCCATACCGTCCGTACAGTTTCCGTGCAGCATTGTGTTGCTGTTTCGAAATTTCCAGTGGGCTGTGAGGCTCAGAAATCGAGATAAGTTGGAAATTTGTTTGCTCATTTTTGCTGATTTTCGCTGAAATTTCTCACTGTAAAAAGGCATTTTCCATAAATAAAGAAGAGCTCTCAAACTGGTTTTCCCCAAGAGTTGTAGGGGGTTTTTCCAGGGTCACGTTGACCAAAAATATCAGTGTTTTAATGTGTTTTAATGGTTGTATATTATTGCTTATTTTTATTTCTGCAATTTCCAGCATTCTGTAAATTTTCCAGAATTTGTGTTTTCAGCAAATTTATTTTTTCCAGCCTGTTGAATGTATGTTTATGGAAAAGGGCATTTAACTACATGGGAGAAATAAGGAGAAACTGAAAACCAGGGTAGGAAAACAAAAATTTGTACATACCCTGCATCCTTAGCCATCGAATCATGCAAAATGATTTGATGGTTGGGATTGATTGTGCAAGTTGTTGGTATAAGTTGGCAAGTTTTCCGGTTGCAGCAATCTACCCTCGATCCACTTGCAGAACGGAAAACCACGCACAGAGAAGTTTTCAGGTGATCGCTTGGCTCCTGAGCAGTAACTGGTTCTGGAGTTTTGGAAGCGATCCCATTAGACTTCCAACATGTGGCGGGGGGGTGTAATGAATACCGCCTTCCATCGCGCACTAACCTTCGGTCAACTTGGCAGCGCGATATTGCTCCAGACCGTTGGATCATGCCGACCGGATCTACAGTCTCAAACAACCGTGTTGTTTTGTGGGCCAGATCTTTTTCTCCACGTGTCTTATTGGGATGTTTTGGCGCGAGAAGTATGTGGTGGCAACTGTTGTTGATAATCCGGGTGGTGGGGTGAGGAAGTTACCAGCGTTTTCCATGCAATTGGAGAATCTTTATGTCCAACTCTTTGTGTAATTTAAAAATTTTGTAATGAATGTTGTTAGGGGGGACTTGTCTATGACAGGAGGCCCTTTGTTTCTTCTAAGTCCATGAACTTGGACGGTTTTTTGTATATTTTGTAACTTTATTTGTTGATTAATGAAATAGTAGGATCATCTCTTGCTTTAGCAAAAAAAAAGAAAGGAATACCTGCAACCACAAGGAAATGAGCATTACTATGTGTTTTTCATCTATTGCGAAAGCACAGAGACTTTCCAATGTATGCTCCCTAATGAACTAAGATGCCAACGATGAACTTGTAAACTTGCTAGTTAATTCATTCACGCTCTCTTCAAGCAAGTCTCACACCATGACAAGGAAATGAGCTCGCTTTCCCAATCGAATATAGACTTCTAGAAATAATGAGTTGCCCAGGCTTATGTTTGAGCAATTAAATTCTTTCACAAAACATTCCTTCGACCCCAATCACTTTCGGTCAACCAATCACTCCAGGTCTTAATAAACTTAATACAGCTCATGTACACATTCTAACTCCAGGTCTTAATAAACTTAATACAGCTCATGTACACATTCATTAATGAACTTCAGATTTAATGGATCCAATGCAATGTAGAGTTATATTATGTAACAAAAGACCAAGGATTGAAACCACAAAATAATTTTGGGAGACGGAGTATTGGTGCATATGAAGAAATTTGGATGTAGTTTATGCATAGGTAATCAAATTCCTGTTTTAAACAATTCGTTTAGACTTGAATTCAATATGTTTCATAAGAGATGGGACAACACATTGTAACATCGCCCATGCAAAGAATACAAAATAAATGAAGTTGTTGCAAATTCTCCAGAGCCACGTTGTATTTACTAGGCGATGGATACGATACATTCCGATGTTAGCCAAAGGTCGAAACCTGGAAATCTAAACGCATGAAACAAAGTGTATTGATCTATTGTGTTGTATTTACAACTCAAAATTAAAAGAAACAGAGTACGCAGTTTGTATTATTGTTAATGCTCAGGCTAGAAAAATAATATTTTTTTTTCTTTGCATGGTTCATTCTTGTGAGAAACTTCTGAACAAAACACTCAAGGATAGACCAATGTTGGTGAAATCTTGCGGGGGTCAAAATCGGTAAAGGTTAGGAAAATTAAAAAATCTTAACAATTGAGATAAATATTGGTAAAAGTCAGTAAACATCAACAATTTTTTTTCCAAAGAAACGGTTATGTATTTCATAAAAACATTATAGTTCGAAGGTAAGAACCTTGTACATCATATGCCAAAACTACTTCTACTACAGTCCAAAAATGCTCTAATGGATTAAAATTCTAATTACCCCCTGAGCTATTAGATTCTATCATAAACTGATTTTCACTGTAGATTCGCCAAAAAACACCTAAAAGCACTGCATATTTACATGACATGATAACTAATCTAATATTAATCCATATTCTGGTTATTCAGTTCTTTAGGCTCGAGCTGTGGAGAAGCTTCTTCATGTTCTTCTTCAACAGCGGAATTGTCTTCTTCAATTTGCACAGACTTGCCCTGCATCTCCATGCTATCCTCATTTTCTGCAACACGAACCCCACCTGCTGCACTTTTTTCACTTAATTGAAACAAACCAGACTGTTAATTTGACGTGAGAGGAGGATTTTGCACCCAAACTCTATGCATTTACATAATCATTGGTGTCCACTCTATAATGACAAGGGACCCTGACAAGAATTGAGACCATTGTAATCAACATTATTGGAAACTCGAGATGCAAGTGCCAAATTGTACTCAAATAAATTGAGTTCCATATTGGAAAGCATGTTATCCCCAGGAAATTCTACCTATCTTGTGCATTCATTCATGCAACCTACTCTTCTACTCCAAGATCGAATGTTTCCCACATTAGAACACCTTTAAGAACGGAGTGAAATATTCCAATTTTTCATGGGCCCTTTGAAGCATGACATTCTCTGCCCAGATGTTTGCACAAACACGATCACCCAAATCAATAGAAGGTCACCACCTGACTGTGAGCATTATTGTTGATTTATTGAGATGTGTGTCTGATGTAGGAGCATTGGTTCTCAAAGATCAAGCTTGAAGTATCTAGTCGGACCTAAAAGGTCTAGACGTTAGCTAAGAAGGGGCCATTGTAAAATTTCATGTAAAACAATTTTTATTTCTTAGCAAGCATAGATAGAGAATCTATTTAGTGGTTCATTTAAAATTAAGGTTGACTCAGCCATTATTAGTTTTAAATTAGGCAAGCAAATTAAATTAAGATTAGTTAGGAACTAGTTTGAAGAAACTGTTGAGCAACTGAAAAGTAACTGAGGAACAGTTCCTCAACTGTAAAGAAACTACTAATAATGTATTGAAAATGAAAAAAAAATAGGTTGGATAGGTTAGACACAGAGAGAGAGGTTGGAGAGGTCGTTGTCCTGGCAATGAATCACACTCGATTCGAAACACGTCAACAAATGTATGTTTATGTGATTTACGCCAAAAGATTATTTTCATAAACTTGATATGGATCACAGAAGCCTCAATTAAACAAAAGAGAGAGAGAGAGTTAGATATTTAGTTGTGTTTGTAAGCCTACGGGCAGATGATGATCAGAGGCCACTAATTAGAATATCAGGCTGAGAAGAGACAGAGAGTCTCATCATGTAATTTTTTATTGATATATGTATAAGCACAGAGATTCAATTCTAAATTGTATAAGTGTGTGTTGAGTATCAAATGGTGAGTGAGGAGTGAATCAGAGTATTTTGTAGAACATACGTATGCAGGCAGAGTTCGGCAAAAACACAGAGGGAAGCATGATGAAGAGGATCATGACAAAGTGTTGAATCCATTAGAAGGATCAAAGACAAAGCTTAGGAGAAAGTGTGCAGTGAAAAAGCCGAGGGACCGGAACTTTGTAAAAACCTGAAGCCACAGTGAAACGCTGATGAAATAACGTAAAAACATAAGTAATTGGAATAGCAGAGAGGTGAAGTATCCATGCACAGTGGTCGTCGGGTCAAAAAGATCAACGGCCAGGATTAAATCGCGGGGGTGTAACAATTGGGATCGCATCGCAATCTTTCAAAGGGAGGAAGCAAAGTGCGATTGCTACATGCGATGTATAGCTGGACCCGAAACCCTTATCGAATGTGACCTAGAACCCATCGGGTCCAAAATACATGTCAGATCAGAGTTTTAAAGTGGAAGAAGTCAAGTGCAAAGGTTAATGGAATGGCCGATAAGCGACATTGCGATACGCCAATTAGGCGATGGCCGATCAATGCCAATACGCCGATAGCGATGAAGTCGATTGGAGATCGGAGATGTGATAGATCGAAGGCATCGATGAACGGGAATTGGAGGAGGAGCCGTGCAGTAGATGTTTCGATATGGAAAGGTGGACCCAACGATCTTTATGAACACAGGTGTAAAATAACTGAAGTCCAACCTTATGTGTTTCGGGTCAGGATTTCATGTATTTTCCTTTGTATTCAGTAAAATGTGGTGCCGAGTCTTTTAAGGCTTACGTGGTGTTAAACGATTCCGATAGTCGCATATCGGAGTCGGAGGGGTGATAGAGCGTACATGTGGTATGACCACGGTAACTTGCAATGAGCAATTGCGATAAAGGTAATTCTCGGAAAATGTGCAAAGGCTTATGAAAGGCGGAAAAAGGTATGTTGTGCATATTTTTACGTGTATTTTCTTATAAGAGAATTACAACGGATTAAAGCGCCGATAGAAGGGTTTTTCCAATTATAACCCAAAGTTATAAAGTGGGTTTGGATATATGTGTGGCATGGGGACTAACAAAGGTTTGTGAGGATTTAAAGAGTCACGATAGTGAAAGGAATGAAGGGTTAGGCTATATGGTCAGCTTAATAAATGTTTCCATATAAGTTCTAATGAAAGTGACCTTAAGCTATTTTTTATTATAATGAATCTTTGACTGGAAGGTCATATAATTCCTGGGCAGAAATGGTTTATGCATGGTTTAAATGCATATTGTGGGTAAAGAAGGGGTAACCATGCGTCAATTGGCATCAAAACAGTTAAAGCTTTTTGAGGAAACTTAGCAGGTTATGTTTTTTTGAAGAAAGAAGACAGACTGGAGATCTGTAGAGGAAAAGAAATCAGATTATAAATCTGAAAAAGGTGGAGGCAAATGCAGAAAGGAAAGCTAGACAATAAAATCTAACAAAGCAACAGTTGAATTCTTGGGAAGAATGAAGATCCATTCGAATGTTGAAGAGTGGAAGCAGACTGCCTTGTGAAATCATGTAGGTAGTGTTTTATGTTAACTCTAGTTTGAATTTTACATGTTAACGACAGATTAAAGATTGATAGCAGCAGACAAACAAGGAAAGTTGTATGTGTTCTAAGGAACAAAGTGAATGAAAAACTCTGGAAAAAAAAAAGTAGCAGTGAACCTGAAGAATCCAATTGAAGGTTGGACAGAGAAGATAAGAGTATTCTCAAAAGGAACTGAGAAGCAAGCTTTTGAAAGCTTGGGAATGGTCTTTGTTTTAAATATCATTGATATGCAGGTAACAACAATTAGTGAAGCATCTCAGCAAGAAGATCACAGCCTTAAGAGCAGTGATGAAGGAAGCCAGTAAGGGTTTCTAAGAGAGTGTGGCCAGAACCTAGTATTTCGGTTGTGATTGAAATACAAGAGGACAATTGTGTTCTCTAAGGTGCAACTGAGTTGAATCCTAGAAGGAGCAAAGAGAAGTGCTCAAAGGAGGTTCCAGAGATAGAGAACCAAGTACTTTCCAAAAGACCAAGTATAGTGGAAAGCTTGGTGAGGTAAGTTGCAACAAGGAGGATTTGTTGTTGCAGAGGCTTTAGTGTAGCTCATAGTGAATGAATGAGGAACTCATAGAGAGAGGAGAAGAAGATGGCTACTGATAGTCATAGTAGAGGTTCTGAGAAAGACCACAGCAGAAGCAAAGTGAAGAAAGAAGATGCCAAGGAAAATGGCATATAGAAGCGTTGACTGATGAAAAATATGAGAGGGAGAAGGTTGAGATAAGAGTCCATCTTGAAGTATTGATGGAACTGTTATAGAGGAAAGAGAAAGACCAAAGGTATGGTTATATAATGAGAAAGAAGGTAAAATGGCATAGGCTACAAAAGAAGAGAGAGCAGCAGGTGAATAATCAGTTAATAGAGGAGCTTGGGAAGCTTGAGCAGATAATGGATGTTCAATTGAGGTCAGAGAAGCTCAAAGGAGTTGAACTACAACAAAACAAAGTTGATGGATAAGAACAAGTTCCTTGTGAACTTGAAGATGGAGAAATGATATCCAAAACATCAGTTGAGGCTATTGAGCCTTATGCTTTTGAAATTAACAATTTGTGTATGTTTGCAGATGTAATACATGATAACGGATGATCTTTAGGTATTGTTAAAGAAGAGGAAAAGGAGAGACATAATTTGAATTATGTTTTAAAGAAGAAGGATGAGACATTTAAGTCTCACGAGGAATCTTATACATAGTTGGAGGAAAATATTTTTTTTCAACATACTGCTAAAATTGTAAATAGAGGGAGTTTGGCTTATATGTGTAGACAAAAGCAAGTAGAAAAGAAGGAAGATGTCAAGCATACAAATTTAATGCTTGAAGAAGCTAAAAGAGAGATTTTATTGTTAGAAAATCTGTTAAAAGAGTCTGAGTCAAGTCATGAATTGGGAGCTCAAGTAAACGATTTAAGTTTTAGTAATTTTGATGAAGAAATGAGGTTTTTTTAGGAATGCATAGGTAGATATGTGAATGAGGAAGATTCAGTCAGCCCAGAAGGACAGATGAAAGTGTCACGTAACAGTGAAAAAGAAAAGAATAGAAATGTACAGGAGGATGGGACAAATATGTCTCATGCTAAAGAAGAATCAGTCTTAGAACTGAAGGAGACTGAACTGACTACCAAGATTAGTCAAGAAGCTCAAGGACAGCTATGGAATGTTGTCAAGGAAAAGGAGGAGATTTATGTTGGAATTGATAAGCAGCATAGTGATGAGGCGTTGGAAAGCAATCAGGTAGAAAGTGAATTGTTGAACTATTTGCTGGAAGCATCTGAGCATGAGAAAGGTATTGCAGACATTGACAAAAGAATGTCTCAAGTTTTGATTGAGACAATAGAATATATTAATTTGCTAAACTATGTTATGTTAATTAATATACAGAGTAATGTGAGTGAATATGTTACTTCAGTCAAGGAGTTGGAGAGCAGTTTATTTTTTTTAAGTAAATTTGCAGACAAGGAGCAGCAATTGGATATTGCAGAGGGAGATAACTTCAAGGATACTCAGGAAGTTTGGGTAGCAACAATATCTACAGTAGTATCTGGAGCAATCTCAAGAATAATAACAGAAGTTGAAGCAGAAAAAGATGAAGGAATTAATTAGAAGTTTAAATATGAAAGGACAACGCACAGTGAGATGCAGTGGTAGGGTAATAAAAGCAAGATTTGTTATCAACAAAGGATTGAACTGCAAGAGGCCATAGATGAACTATGGGATTTGATGCAAGTACCTAAGAAAAACTACAGCAGAGCCAAGCAAGTAATCCATTGTAAAGTTGAATAGAGTTTGAATAATGTTGAAGGTAAAGACAGCGAAGCACTACAACATAAGGTGTGGAAGCCTGGAAGGTTACAAACAAAGAGAGCTGAAGACAATGAAGCTTATGGACAACAACAAACAAAAGTTTGGGACCCTGGAGGTTTTCCATTTAACTTATGAAGGCATATGATCAGGAGATCATGAATGTTTTCAAATTTGGGAGTCTAATGCAGGAGCATTGGCTCTCAAAGATCAAGCTCAAAGTATCTAGTCAGACCTAAAGGTCTAGACGTTAGCCAAGAAGGGGCCATTGTAAAATTTCATGTAAAACAATCTTTGTTTTTTAGCAGGCATAGATAGGGAATTTATTTAGTGGTTCATTTAAAATTAAGATTGGCTCAGCCATTATTAGTTTTAAATTAGGCAAGCAGATCAAGGTAGGATCAGTTAGGAACTAGTTTGAAGAAATTGTTGAGCAACTGAAAAGTAACTGAGGAAAAGTTCCTCAACTATAAAGAAACTGCTAATAATGTATTGAAAAGGAAAAAAGAGAGAGGTTGGAGAGGTTAGACAGAGAGAGACAGAGAATTAGATATTTAGTTGTGTTTGTAAGCCTACAGGCAGATGATGATCAGAGGCCACTAATTAGAAGATCAGGCCGAGAAGAGATAGAGAGTCTCATCATATAATTGTTTATTGATATATGTATAAGCACATAAATTCAATTCTAAATTGTATAAGCGTGTGTTGAGTATCGAATGGTGAGTGAGGAGTGAATCAGAGTATTCTATATAACATATGTATGCACGTGGAGTTTGGCAAACACACAGAGGGAAGCATGATGAAAAGGATCATAACGAAGTGTTGAATCCATTAGAAGGATCAAAAACAAAGCTCAGGAGAAAGTGCGTAGTGAAAAAGCTGAGGGACTAGAACTTTGAAGAAACTCGAAGCCACAGTGAAATGCTAAAGAAATAGCATAAAAACATAAGTAATTGGAATAACAAAGAGGTGAAGTATCCATGCACAGTAGTTGTCAAATCGGGAAGACCAATGGCCAGGATTAAATCGCGGGGTGTAACAATTGGGATCGCATCGCAATATTTCAAAGGGAGGAAGCGAAGTGTGATTGTGACATGCGATGTATAGCCGAACCTGAAACCCTTATCGAATGTGACCTAGAACCCATCGGGTCCAAAATACATGTCGGATCGGAGTTTTAAAGTGGAAGAAATCAAGTGCAAAGGTTAATGGAATGACCAATAAGCGACATTATGATACGCCAATTAGGTGACGGCCGATCAATGCCGATACGCCAATAGTGATGAAGCCGATCAGAGATCGGAGAAGCGATAGATTGGAGGCATCGGCGAACGGGAATCGGAGGAGGAGCTGCACAACAAAAGTTTCGATATGGAAAGGCAGACCCAACGATCTTTATGAACACGGGTGTAAAATAATTGAAGTCTGGCCTTATGTGTTTCGGGTCTGGATTTCAAGTATTTTCCTTTGTATTCAGTAAAATGTTGTGCCGAGTCTTTTAAGGCTTAAGTGGTGTTAAACAATTCTGGTAGTTGCATATCGAAGTCGAAGGGGTGATAGAGCGTACATGTGGTATGACCACAGTACCTTGCGATGAGCGATTGCGATAAAAGTAATTCTCGGAAAATGTGCAAAGGCTTATGAAAGGCAAAAAAAGGTATGTTGTGCATATTTTTACGTGTATTTTCTTATAAGAAAATTACAACGGATTAAAGCGCCAATAGAAGGGTTTTTCCAATTATAACCTAAAGTTATAAAGTGGGTTTGGATATATGTGTGGCATGGGGACTAACAAAGGTTTGCGAAGATTTAAAGAGTCCTGATAGTGAAAGGAATGAAGGGTTAGACTATATGGTCAACTT
This sequence comes from Pinus taeda, assembly GCA_000404065.3. Taxonomy (NCBI): domain Eukaryota; kingdom Viridiplantae; phylum Streptophyta; class Pinopsida; order Pinales; family Pinaceae; genus Pinus; species Pinus taeda. The sequence continues at coordinate 102,005 of APFE031044952.1, forward strand.
AATAAATGTTTCCATATAAGTTCTAACAAAAGGGACCTTAACCCTTTTTTGATTATAATGAATCTTTAACCGGAAGGTCATATAATTCCTGGGCATAAATGGTTTATGCATGGTTTATATGCATATTGTGGGTAAAGCAAGGGTAACCCTGCATGAGTGTCTAGTTTGATAGATAAGACCAAACCCATTAAAAACCATTGGTCATTGAAAATGCGACCACAGGACAATTCATCGCAAGTTCGACACCAAACATATTTCATTTTACTTGCAACGAATGGCATTTGTTGTTGCAATAACTGCACCTTATAAATCATAAGTCACAATTATGACCCATGACAAATATGTCTTCGTAATTGCAACGAACACGAGCACCAAAACTAAAATATGACATTTTTTTTAACTTTGTGATACTATAGGCCACACCGTCAGACTATGTCGTTGCAATTTAGTCCTATATGTAATAGTGCAAGGGTCATTTGTGCATATGAATAGAACAAAGAAGAAACTTTCATTCTTTCCAACTAAAACTCCAGCTTAGTTATAATTTTGCAGACATACTACTTATTATAGTCCCTTCTCTCTTTTAACACAGTTTATGATGAAAACTCATCATGAAATAATGACACACTTATCACATTCTATATGTCATAAATTGTTTGGAAAATTCGGATCCAAAATTCACCCGATACAATGCCTCTGAATTGTGCACCTTTTTTCACTTCTAAGAATTGTCATTATGCGAAAGAATTGAACTCCACAAGGATTTTAGTACTCAAGAATAGTTGTTTCAATGTTAGAGCTCTTGGAATCTAACAATATCCTAGTATATATTGCTTGTGTACTAAAACTATGGTGTCTCAGTACGTAAATAATTTGCTCCTTGACATGCAAACTTCTTGATCATAACAGATAATTGAAATGAATAATGCTTGCATTAATTGTCATCAAACATGAGGGTTTCTTCTACATAGTAATAATTGTCATCAAACATGAGGGTTTCTTCTACATAGTCATCCATGACCAGCTCTATGAGAGGGGACTTTGCCCCCTCCTTCAACCAAATTGTTTCAAGAGTTTGTAAAGACTTTGGATCTACTGGTATTCTTTTTCAATCTCCTCATATTTAACATCCTTTTCATAAAGAAACTGGGAGAAGTGGGGTTTTTGGTTTCTCAAAAAAACCTTTGTTGGGTGCATCTTGGCAATGTAGAAATTCAAGGCGTTGTCTGCCAAAGGCAGTGTAGGATCCAAAATATGAGGTTGAATCTAGCAATATCAAAGAATATATTTAATATATGCAGGATCATGCTCTGATGTGCAAGTTCTTCATATTATGGCCCTCTAAAATATTCCTTGCTTGGGTGGATTCAAAATAAATGGAACCTACAAGGTCAAACAAAATTGGAGCTAGGGGCAAAAGGATTCTTCATAGTCATTTTCTACAAGTTGGAAGATAGATTGAAGGATTTTTAAGGAGGGTTGTACTTTCTTAATAATGGAGGGCTCTATATGCAATCTTGGAAGGAGAAGTGTAATCCGAAAAAAGGAAGACTTCCTTGTTGCCCCCGTGTGGGTTTGATTTTTTTCCTCTTCCAATGGAATATTGGGAGAAGGAAATCCTTTAAGGCGTGGGAAATACTATTGGAATTTTTTTCAAGGTTTTGAGGCTACTAAGAGGGAGTTATAAATCATATGCTTAGATTTGTTTTTATATGAATATCTCCCAATCTCTTCTAGCTTAAATATATTTTTTTTTTCAAGCCTTTGGAAGCAGCCTCTATATTATTAACATGCCCCCCTTAGATGCAAGATGATTTGGGAAAATTCCCCCAAAGAAGAAGATATTTGAGTCCTCTGGTACCTCAAATCTTGACCATATCCCTAGATCTAGAAATAGGTTAGAGTCTCTCTCCTCTTTAAAGGAGTCTCCAAAGCAAAATAATATTCAATCAAGCCTACAACCAATAGAAGGAAAAACCCATAAGCCCTTACTAAATCCTCCAAAGCCCATGTGAAATTTTCCTAAAGGGTACAACATAATGCATTACTATAAGAAATGGTTTGCTCCCTATTAGAAGAAGCTGAAGTGCAAGCCCTACTAATACATGGATCTGGATGAACCATGGTTGATTGCCCTTGTAGAAAAATGGCATGGAAAATATATGAAGAACATGTCAATTCATCATGCTAGGATTCTTTAAGGCCTATCTCTAGTGCAAGGAAGATGACCAACCGGGCTCGAATTCTTCAAAATCTTGTCTTAGGGTTCACACGAAAGATTTCAAGGAAATCTCCAAGCAAGATAAGGAAGCCAAAAAACAAGGCCACAAGAGCAACAAGGCATCGATCCAAGGAGATGATTAACAAGTAGTCAAGTCAAGAAAAATCATGTCAATGTCAGAGGCATTTCCTCTCTTGAATTCTTGAATCTTTAAGGAGTTTTTTATGTAATAATGATTTTCATAGTTAGTTTCTTATTGTTTATTATTGGTAGGTAGCTTGCTAGTCTCAACCAAGTTTGATACGAAGAATCTCCTAAATTTTGGTCCTCTTTTGGAAATCCAAACTATATGTAACTTTTTCTAATTAATGAAAGGATCAACTAGCTTACAAAAAAAAGGTCAATACACACCCACTAAATCGGAAATCTTTGTAATTAATATCCATTCCCATCTTTAAAATCCACCAAAATCTGATCTTTCAAATGAATATTAATTAGAATAGCAATCCAACTAGGCAAGAACAAACTTCCTTTTGATTCCACAATATTATTCCTGCTCGGCACCATAAAGTTATGGACCATATCACCCTCCAAAATATTTCTTAATGGCTTCATGTAAGGAATGTAGTAAGCGTAGACAATCAACTCTTGAGCATCAGTTAAGAACCATGATCAACTTATGACTTTAATTTCCTTCACAAAAACCCTCAGGTAAATTTGTAATCAAGTGTTTCCCTTACAAACGATCACCATTGTAGTTGAAAATTTTGCATAGGTGTAAAAAGTATAGTACGCCCAAGGTATGCTATCTATAAAGAGAAGGTGCTTAGGAAACTTTTCAAACCTTTCGAGGTAAATAAGTAACCATGGAAAGATCCTTCTAACAATACATATAAGGAAAGTAAAAACAAATTGTATGTAATAATGCTAAGACATTATAAAATTCATCCATGTGACACAAAAGGGTCTTAATCCCCTCCAAAATATATGTTATTGATGTGAGCACAGATAGCAGTGATGCCAATACTCAGAAACAAGGAAAGAAGAATGTAAGTATAGAAAAGGTTGTCACAATTGTAAATCTTGTTCAACCAATATTGTATCATATATTAATAAAAGCTCAAAATGGTGAAGAGTGATCATATTTTACCAACACTTATAGTGGTACAAATGAAAAATACAAAGTTAGGTGAAGGATTCATCTTTGACCTAATTCTTCTAATAGATATTTAGAATGAGGTAGATGATGTGTAAACTATAAAATACAAGATGGACAAACTACAAACATATAGAGTCTAGTTATGGGATTATTCATAGCAATCTTAGTCGCATGTTCTCTATAATAACAAAATTAATTCTAACCAACGAGGAAAAAATATATTGGAACCATTCATTGCTCAACAGAATAAGAAACATGACAAACTCCTGATCCAACAATCAAGCAAGTTTGATACATACATAAAAATATCACACTAACCCAACGATGAAACAGCAAATTTCAGTACATCAAATAAATAATAATACCTTAACATGATCCAACATATAAGAATCTATGAATTGAATAACATTGTTTAACTACTCCAATACAAAACAACACTTCTATTGTCTTCCACGTCAGTTTAATAGAATTTATCAATCAGAGTAATCTCCATTTATTATGGCTAAGAGGCAACGCAAACTCATTCAATGATTCGAATGGGTTCAAAATAAGTGAAAAATTGCTACCCCCTGCCTCCTTCAACTGTAGCCCTAAGAGTTTGACCAGTTTATCTAATACAGCACAATCTACTCATTTTGCACTAAAGCATTGTTATAAGCATTTTGATTAAATGACACTCACGTCTCTCAAGCTTAAACTCTAATGAGGGCATAACCAAAAAAATAAATTGTTAGTACGAATAAAATCAAATACATATTATATCCCTTCCCTCGAAACATGATCTGTCCTAAGACCATGATGAAAGGATGATATGTTTCAATTACCTCTACCCCATCTGCCAAGACATTTTACATAGAACCTCCATTCAAACATCATATTATTCCTGCTATTCTCTAATGTTAACCATTCAGTCATTCAATAATATAATTGGTACATTAATAGGACTTAATATAGAATATTTTTGCTTCCTAGACATATTGAAACTTTTTAAGGTTCTAAGCATTTAGCAGCATCCTGATCCATCTTGTCTGCATACCAACATTATAGGCTTCAACCTGTTAGAGTCCTATAGTGATAGGATTCATACTTTTGAATTGGCTAAGGTTAAGCCTTGTAATATTGTACATACCTTTGTTTTCTACAAATATTTTCCATATTAAAAATTAAAAAATGTAAAGAGGGTGAGTCCTAAAAGAAATATAAAAGGAAAAAAAGAATAAGAAAGTATCAAAAAATGAAAATATATGAACCCCAAACACAAAAACAGATCATGAAAGTGTGCAAGTCTAAATGCCAATACTATTTTACTTCTTCTGCAAATAACGGTTGTGTGTAGCTTATCATACATACTACAACCCATGGTAGTCAAACTGCTTAATCTTGACTATTTCATGCTTTGAATTTTATGTTTATAGTTAGAGAATAAAATCTAACCAAATAGGTTAATCTTGGCAGATCATTAGATAGGTAGAGAAAATAAAAGGAGCTCATCAGTTTAATGTGAGCCCTTGGAAGATATAAGGTTAGAAGTAGATAGTTTGTTTTATAAAAAGAAAAGGAAAGAAAAGGGTCTGCTAGCTTAAATGAACCCAAATAAGTGAAGAAAAAAATGTTATGGTAAGTAATGGGTAAGTAGAAGAAAGGTTGTTGAAGTATAAAGTTGATTGGACAAAAGCACATTTATCATGCTTAATCATATGTTTCAATGTGCATGAACAATTAAGAAAGCAAAAACAAAGGTCTACAAGTTGATATAGTTGACTTCCCCTCATTCATTTCATCCCTATACTTACTAATTTCCCCATCCACAGGTATGTTTAGTACTAAAAATCCTTCAAGTCATAAAAGCTCAGTGCATTTCTCTGACTTTTGATGGGACCAAACCCTCGGCTTAATGACTTATGGACATCAAGTGTTAGAATTCCCCTTCATAAAAGTCATTTCCCTTCATTACCCTAATAAAACCACTTTTCCTAAAGTTAAACTCCATTTGCCTATGAAAAGTAAAAAAACCCCATGTTAAATTCCATTTTACTCAAAATACCCACAAAAATATTTTAACCTAAGTGTATGTAAAGGAAAAGCGCAAATATTACATTATGCTTAGTAGTATTTTCACTCCGCTCATTTCAGTTCATATTAATTTCTAACTTAATAATATAGCTCTTGATATGTCCTTTTCCCATATATAAATAAATCCCGTATATAATACCCCAACCCTTAGTTTAACTATAAACTATATTTTTATCCCATGCCCCCGACAAAACTCTCTTAACTCACCAATTCTCGGTAATGTTAAGATAATCCCTTCATTAACCCTATTTGATCATTTAATCCCATGTTTAACTTGTAAATAATCACAAACCACCATGGATTAAAGCCCCAGGCCCCCCAAAACCTTTGCCCATTCTAGTCGTGTTAATCTGTTACATCCGATCATCAACACCCAAATCCAACGGTTCACAGCCATATCGGAATCACCCGATATCCGACCTTTACCTGACCGATAAAGTGGTATTTCCTGGGTCCCCATATGCTACGTGTCAAGCGTTAAGGTAGATCGGGCCGCCTCCCTACTAAACCCGAAACCACTCACTATTCATAATATAAAATTCCACGCCAATTTACACATTACACGTTAAAACCCTGAAAACCCTCATTTTCATGCCTTTTACTCAGTTACATAACGAAACCTATCAAACCCTTTCGGTGCCACCCTGAGCCTCTGAGACGTGATTTCACCATGGATTCCCTCTCGAACACCTTCCAAACTTTGTCCATAGTTCTTCCCAGTTTCAGTACGACCTCTAGTCACCTTCTCCCAGACTTGTGTTTTATGAACAAATTGTTGTATTTTGCAAGTAATTAGCAGAAGATCAGAGCTTGGATAAACAGTTTTGATACTAGTGATAAAACTTGTTTACTCCAAAATTCTAAAGGAAATCTATTTAAAAAAAAATATTCAGAAGAAGAAAATAATTATACACAGAACAGAGAAAGAAATCATTCACACAGAGACATTGATTGTTAAGACAAAGGAACCAGACAGAGCATACAGTCAAAAGACAAACAGATCAAACATACAGAAAGTTGATCAATACCCATTACCATATCATGATACATATAAAAAACTAAATGATTCACTGTTTAAATACACAGTAAAAAGTTAAAATATACAGTAAAAGTGAAAACACATTAAAGGATATTGACAGGTCATCAAAGTAAAACTGTATCAGATGAAAGTGTATTAGTAAAAGTGTATCAGATTGAAAAATCAAAGTGAAGATAGATGAAAAAACTGAGCAATCAAGGTAAACAGTAAAAGTGAACATGGAGGCAGTAAGGGTTAAATCGATATGAAAACACTTTCACCAGCAACAATAAATTTTATCCAAATTAAAGGTAAAAATAGTTAAAAGAAAATTAAGGTTAAAAGATGAAATCAGAACAGAAATGGTACATTTTCCAGAAATTTCATGTTTAAGTCATAATTGTGCAGAAACTATTGTGGCCAATCCACAAAAACCTATCTCACTTTTTACACAAATATTACAAAAAGGGAGATAAATGCATATCTTCACAACCTATTTTTCGAACTCTGCAAAGTCTTGATTTTGACATATTTTTACGGAGAATATTGTGAATAGCTAGAGATGAATTTTGTGAAAATGAGAGAGGTTTATCTCAATAACATACTTCTCTACAATAACCTCTTTCACTTTTTACATCTCTATCTCGTATTGAGATATACAAAGGTATCACTGGACCCTAATGTTTTATAATTTCATGGGCAGAACGCACAAAAGAAGGAGGTAGTAAGTGACTTGGAAGCCTCATCATCAATTAAGAGTTGCTATCAAATTCAAATTTATCTTCTTTGTCACCATCAATCCATAAATATAGTGTCAAATAGATTCATTAGTTTTGAGTGTCTTTATTTAATTTCTATTAATGTAAAACAGCTTGATATATTTGTAAAACCAATCTTGATATTTTTTAAAGACATTTTATTTTATAATTTGTATAAATACTTCTTCATTTGAAGTGTTTTGTGTGGATTCTATTAGAAATTTCTATAGACTTTTTTTATCAGAAGACCGAGAAGTTTATTGTATCAATTGCTGAGCCAGCAAGCTGGATTGATGAATAAAAATCAGACATTTCAAAGGATTCATGTGTTAAGCGAATTTCAGACAAGTATTCTCATGTGTTGTTGTCATTTTTTTCAAGTTATTCATAATATTTAATATTTTTCTCAATCTAAATGTTATAACTGGAATAATATTTCAAAACTTGTTTAATTACACTATGTCTTAATAGTTATGCATTTGAATGTTTTCTTCTGATATTTAAATTAAAGAATTCTTAATTGCTTTTTGGTTTAGATTGATTTCATGAATATCCAGGTTACAGAATTCTTAATTTCCCTTTGATTTTGATTACCCCTTCATTCCTCATTCATTATCCGGGTTTGAGAACCCTTAACTGCTCTCTCACTTTGAGTGAAACCCTTTCACCCCTCTGTCTCAAAGATCTGGAAAACACTTCTCTATCTTTCCCTTTGAAAGTTCCGCTTAGTGAGTTAATCCAGTTTTGCTTCCTTATTGTTTGACTCCATAGCCCAATGGTATAAAAGACATCATTTTATCCATCTGTCTAAGCAGATCCCACCACCCAATCTCAAATACAAATCAAAAGCCTTTTGAACATTCATAACTAGCTTAAAATCAGATAACCAAAACAAAGTTAAATTATAAAGAGAGAGCATCAGGAAGGCTAGGTCCTCATCTCCAAAAATGGTTTGTAGTTACCTCGATGATTTATTTCTTTAACCTTAATAAAATACTGAGTGATAACACAACCCCTAACAAATACCTATGTTGAAGACCATTTTAATGTATTTTGCATCTATGGAATTTCATATATGAGACATGGAAATAAAAAAATTTCGAGTGTTTAAACATTTTTTAAAGAAATAAAATATAGTAGAAGGAGCACTCTAATAATAGTTATGTTGAATACCATCAGGGTAACACAGTAAAGATTAGATTAGCTTCCCTGATCTTGATCTGTTTACCGCCATGATAAACTTATAATGCCATGGGCTTTACATTACCTTTATAATTAGTTGCATTGCCAACATCTCCTACAATAGAAAGTACAAAACTAAAGATTTGTTTCAATTTCCATATAAAGAAATATCTTGCATTCAAGCGATGTTCAGCTTTGGCATTGAGATCTCCATGTTTTCAGTAGCCTTCCTTTTCCATTGTTTTGTAAATGTTTTACATGCCATTTTCATGACAAAGGACATGGTAAAGGTGGGCACCATGTGATTTGAGGAAATAATCCCAAAAATCCACCTGTCTATTTCCAGGCAGAGCAATGGTGAGGTGTAGCAGTGATGAGCATGAAAGTTATTGGAAATTGTACTCCTAAGAGTAACCTAATTGTAGTAGGCTAAGACTGTTGTTGGCCTTCCCATGAAGTACACATAGAGATAAAATGGGCCTACATGGAAAAAATAACAGACACACTTGCAAGTTATCAGAAGAAAATGGGAGTCTCCTATTTTTCAAAGATACCCTACTAACGAACAAATTTCTCACTTGAAGTTTCTTTTAGAGACTGTTTTTACCCATTTTCACTTGTTCGTTTTGTTTACATGAGGGAAAACTTCAATTTAACATGCTGATAAAAGGAAAAAGTTGAGTTTTATCAAACACTTTTTAAGTTTATATTTTAATTTAGTTGGGAAAATTGATCAAATTTTATGCATTTTTGTGTTGTTCACTGATTTTTTGCAAACCACCACATTTTTCTTGAGTCAGAAATTTCAGGCCTGGCCAAGTCACTACCAAGTTTGAGTCCTGCAACACTTATCATTATTCATCAACTCAGTCGATTTAGTTGTCAAGAAAAATAATCAGTTGTGGTCCAAACGCAACTAGACGAGAAATGTCGAAAATCATGCCCACTTTTCGTAAGCAAATAATTCAAAATGTCAAAAAGGCCAGGAAGTACATCCAAAATCATGCCCAATTTCCATAAGCAAATAATTCAAAATGTCAAAAAAGCCAGGAAGTACATCCAAAATCATGCCCAAGTTTTAGAAGAAAATATTTCACAATTTCAAAAATGTCAACAAATACATCAAAAATCTTGCCTAAATTTCAGAAGCAAATACTTCAAAAGTTCAAGAAGGCTATTTTAAAATGAGTACAAATTTCGACAAAGATGTAGCCACATCAGTTCAAAATACAATGGTTTACAAATCAAACCTGAACATCAATGAGTTATGTACAAGCCCAGAAAGGAAAAATTGTTAGCTAAACCACTCGGAACTGCGAAAAAGGACCTCAAATTACCATGAATGTCCTGTAGAAATATCTTAGAAATGCTCAAGAAATGTATAAACTCTCATATGCTTGTAGTGCCATATGAGTGCCACATAGCTTAGAGGAACCAAATACATGACATCTTGTGGTGATCAAAGTGGACCAGGGCAACACAAATTATGCATCCAAAGAGTGCTCAAGTTTGAACAATTGAATACATGGCCATCTGATTTCAGGGAGCAAGGCAGTGATCATCCTCATTGAATGTGCCTACGGAAAATATCATATCCTTTAGGTTACTCCGAAAGTGTTTAGACTATGATTGGGGTTGCTTCATAAGTTTTGTGGTATAGGTTGTATGTTCAGCTCCCAGATGGTTTGAAATGGATTAGTGCATGGGAGATGATCCATAATAAATTTGCATTGTAGAGACAACATGCTTAGTGGGTGTTTTCTTAGCATTCTTTCCTAGGGTGATGGGATTCTCTTGTATGCTTAGTGGACCCTTCAGTGTGACCACACAGAGGTTCACTTGTTTGGAATATGGCCTCCTTAGGAGGAGCAGCATTGTGCATCTTGGAGGAGGACATTAGGCTCTAAATGTCATTGGGTAGCCTGGATATCTGGATCAGTGTTGATAATATCGGTATCAGCAAAATATCGGTGAGGGTCCAGAAAACATCTTATTGGCAATATCGGCGAAAATATCGGCAAAATATCGGCCAGCATAAAAAATGCATAATATATTCATTTTTTCATATTTTTAAACCTATAAAGCAATAACAACATGAAATAAACACATTGGCACATAAATATGAAGAAAGCACGGATATCTATGATGTCAAATATAAATGATACATCAAAGGTGATACCAAATCCTATTGATCCCTAATAATTGTCCAATCAATGACTCAAATGTGGAGAACCAATAAAAAATAACATCGCATATATAAAAGTATCTCATCATCATGAGTTATATGTAGCAAAACAAATAAAACTAGCAGTTATCTATCTGAAATCAATGCCCTCCCCCCCTTTTACGAGAAAACATGATGGGTTGTTTGCCAAGCCTGTCCCTAGTAATAGAAGGCCCTGTCACTGCCCTTGCACCTGATGTCAAATAATGAGTGCTAGGTATGGATTTGTGCTCTCCTATATATATAGTAGATGGTGTTGATGTTGATGCTCCACAGTTTCCTCCTCCTCCTTGAACTCCTTCTCCTCCTCGTGTTGCTCCTCCTCCAAGTCCTCCTCCTCTTGATGCCCCTGTTCTAATGGATCCTCTGGCTCTAACCATGAAGGTGACTCCTCCAAGATGGGCTCCTCAAACTCCATCCTCTGCTGAGACAATACATCAATATTGTCTGAGGAAATGGCATCTAGATCCATTGGTGCTTCTATTTGCTTCACTTGAAGTTAGATATTGTAATGCACATACACTAAATCATTGACGCATGTGAATTGTAACCTGTAAGAGTGTAAAAAAAACTAATGAGTCTTGACTCTTGACTCTTGACACTTGAAGGTCATAAATTAAAAATTAAAAATTACAATAAGTGTAATTGTTCAACTGAAGGTTGGAGCTCAAAGTTATACCTATTGCATTTTTTGCGTGTATTTCTCAAATACACTCCAATTGTGCTCACACCCTAAAGAGCTACATGTTTGACTCAAGATTCTTATGGCCAATTTCGGCAAATTTGGTGCCCTTTCACCATAGCTCCACCACCAAATATCTACAACAAAATAAAGAAATAAAAAATTCAAAAACTTAAAACATAATTAAACTTTCAAATAAAAGTTACATCATTGAATTTTAAAAATCTAGAACTATAAGTAAGGAAAGTTTAATTTCTAATGAGTGATGTCTTGTCACTTACATGGCATGAAGAGGATCCTTTCCCTAATAGCCTCATCAAAGCCAAATAGGCCAACAAAATCCTTATAAAATTGTATCTCCTGATTGAATTTGCTATGAAGCTCAGGATCAGGTACCATCCTATGAATACATGAACAGATCCCTTCCATCACCTCACCATCAAAATCAAAGCCGCATTTGTATGAAAATGTGGGGTTGAGGAAGAGTGTTGGTACATCAATGGGTCGATGAAGCATCCTTGACCACTGACTATCAATCACATCCCATAACAGCATATGCCTATCAAGTCCAGCAAAACCCTTGTCTGCATAATAAGAACGAATGGCCTCCTTATCCCTATCCATGGCCTCATACAAATAATCCATCGCAGGGTTCTCCCCATCTACCAATCTCAGAACCTTTACTATAGGTTCACTAACTGAGCATGCTTCTTCTATTCCCTTCCAAAATGTGTCAGAGTACACCATTTTTGCAATGGCTCTCCTGTTGTATCTACAATCACGCCATTCATCAGAAACAAACATTTGCTTCAACTCAAACTAGCATCGGAGAAAATACTAAAGAATAATAAAGTTTGTGGAAAAACATGTGATTACAGGATGTCGAAACTCCTTGTTTCTAGTGAACCTCCTCATGAGGCTAAGAACAAAAGCATGGTTATAAATGAACTTGGGGACGCTCCTAGCCATATCACCACCTGCTTGATGAAGGAAAGTTTCCCCATATCCTCAAGCAGCAGATCGATAGAATGTGCTACACACAGAGTCCAGAACAATGTGTGATGCCTCTCCATAAGCATCTTGCTAGCAAACACATAATTAGTTGCATTGTTTGTTATGACTTGCACCACATTCTACACACCAATCTCCCGAATGAATCCATCTAGCAACTCACATATCTTTGTTGCATCTTTGATATGTGTTGATGCATCCACTGATTTAATAAACATGGTACCTTTATGACAATGTACCAAGAAATTTCGAAGGCTTCTACCCTTCCTATCTGTCCAACCATCAGACATCACTATGCATCTAGAAACTTACCACGTTTTTTTCAACTCCGCCAGTCTAGATTTGATGTCATGCTTTTTTTCTTGAAGAATTGGCCCTCGCAACTCCTCATATGTAGCACTTTTGTACCATGAGCCCACAACAGCAATAGCATCACACATTGGCTGCCAAAATGGATTGGTTTTGGTGATTTTGAGTGGTAAATCACTCCAAAAAAGACACCTCCCCATGACTCTATCTTCTTCTTGCTTCTCCTTTTTTTAACAATTGATTTTCTACCAGGTTGTGCTAGATGTCCTGTTCGTGGAACAAAAAATGATGAATTTGCTCTAGTAGTAGCAGTTGATGTTGTGGAGCCCCTCCACTACCCTCAGCATCAAAATTAGAAGAATATATCCCAAAATATCTACCTACATGTTTAACCTTGTCCCTTTCTGCCTCTTCCTTCTTTCTCTCTATTTCATCAATTGCTTCAAGAGATTTTTGTATAAGCTCTGGACTAGAAAATGTACAAATCCCAACATCATGTCCAATGAGTCTAGACAAATGGTATTTCAATCGCATAACCCTTCCCGTCATCCTGGTCCCACACAATTTGCATGATAGATATGCCTGATTTGTCCCACAATCAAGCTCCCCATATTCCCAAAAAGGGTCCAAGGCTTTTGGCATATTTGAATTTTGTAGTGAGCTAACTCAAACCTAGGGCACCAAAAAAAAATTGAAATTAATAAGTGATAACCACCTCATTTTACAAAATAATTATTTTGCTACATTATTTGCAATGTGAATTCAATGAAAAATGACAATAAGAGAGTGCATTTGAAAGTTTTAAAAAAAATGGATTTTGTTGTCCAAATATGGAGAAAACCCTTGCATTTGCTCATGGGCATGAAAATCATAGCAAAAGGAAAAAAAAAACAAGCAAAATGTTTGTAGGAAAAGAGGCAAGCAAGAATAACCCTAAATCTATCAAAAAAATCATTAACATAGGGGTTTATTAGAACATACATATTAATGGAAGAAATGAAGTTTGTCTCACTGTTCTTCAATCTTTGATCAACAAAATATTCATTGTTGGTGGCGATAATGGCTATTAAACGCTTGATTCCTCCTTGACAACAAGCACAATTCTCTCCCCTGCATTCTCCAACAATTAGAAAACAAAAAGGAGGAAAAAAACGAATTTGGCCTTTTCTAGCCGCGGCATTGCATTTTTTTACCCGCCCGACGATATAATAGGTCGTAGCGCGATATTTTCCTGAAATATCCCCGATATTTCGGAAATATCACGATATCTTCGGGGAGACAAAATATTGCGATATTTCCTTGGCGATATTTCGTCTCCCCGAAAATATCACGATATTTGAAAATATCGGTGATATTTCGGTGATATTGTCTTCACTTATCTGGATAAAGGCTTGATGTGGGCTCAAGGATGCCTATGTTGTAACCTATGTTGCACGAGTTTCTGGTACACTGGTACTTTGGGTACGGGGGAACAAGTATCCGGCACGGCTAGAAGCTTTGCCCAAATTTACAGGAAACGTCAAGTTGGGAGCGACAATAATATGATATATTAAAAACAAAAATAAAATAATTTATTTATTTCCATCCAAAACTTGCCAATCAAATTCCATCTTGCAACAAAAATATGTAAAAGGTTGAACTTTGAAACACTGCCAAAAAAAATCAAAATAATAATCCATCAATATGCCAATCAAACTCCTTCCCAACAAAGAAATATGTGGAACTCCCAAACCGGATAAAACGACGTTATTACTCGATTATTATGTGATTTCATGCAATGCTATATTATATTTAACTTTGAAATTCAATTTTGGAAATTTATAAAATGAAATTAACACACACTGCTCTTCCTCTTTCTAACCATTGTTGTAATTCATTGAATCTTATAATTAAAGCTTCAAGATAGGCTTGAAGAGAGTATACTTATTTGCAATTGTTGAAATTCAAGATTTGCAACAGAAGTTTCCAAGGAATGACCGGCAACTATCTATATTTTGTTGAAACCTTTGCTACATCTCCATGTCTCTGTCGCTTTACAGATTTCATGCAATCCAGACCCCTGACCTAGCATGTATCGCTTAGAAAATAAACAAATGGTACCTTCCCTGCTCAAAATAGGTACTCGAAATATCAAAATCTGCTCAAAATAATTACCTTAAACATCAAAATATGTTGTAGTGAATCTCTCGAAAAGCTCCAATGTACATAATGAAGCTCCCGGTGATTTTGGAGTGTTTCCTATCAGCTTCCAAGCTCCTAGGAGTGTGGGGTACATTCTCTCCAATGCCTGGGAGCAGTACCCGTGTAACTATGGTAGTAACAGTGATCTTGTATTGGCAGTTGACCCAATGGGGTACATGGGCTAGGAGGAACGATGGAGTCTGTATGGGCTTGGGATGGAAAGGTGTAACAAAACTTCAAAATCCTCATTGTATGGGCTTGGGATGGAAAGGTGTAGACACAACTTCAAAATCCTCATTGTATGGGCTTGGGATGGAGAGGTGTGGACACAAATTCAAAATCTTCACCATCTTGGAGCTTGTATTGTGTACAGCATCACTTTGGAGCATAACATTTGTACCCTTAGAGTAGAGCACTTCATTTGTGTAGGCCTACACGAGCTTATTGTAGGTTGTGTGTAAGGCCTTGGGCCCACATTGTATTTTTGGCCTCCCTTACCTCTCATCGTCCTTATTTATAGCATTGTATTGATTTGTTTTCACTCTCACGTAGAGATGTGACCTAGGAGAGGAGTGCAGTAGTCACCTACTTTGTCTTGGCTCTTCATTGCTATTTGATCTCTCTCTATCTTGGAGTCACTAGGGTTTTATGACTTTGTTGGAACATCTTGAAGTCTAGGGTATATTTAGTGAATAGGAAGAACACGACAAAAAGAGGATGTGTTTCCCTGGAGGACTTGTTTGAATGATTCTCACATGTTGGAGCTTCTACGTTGAACTAGGATTTTTCGTGGTTTTCCTTAGTTAGGGTTTTGGAGAGCTAGTCGATTGTGTGTGTACAACAATTTCATCTTATACTATTAATAAAGTTTTTAATTTCCATATTTTATTTACCTATATATATACTCTTTATGCATTGCTATTTATAGTCATATATGTCTTGTTGATTTGACAAAAGTAAAAGGGAAATCGCTAAGTGATTTAACTTCTAAGTGCAGAATATACAGGACTAGTTTCACTATTGTCATACTGTTGTAAAAGTGTGTTTTCAAATCCTGTTATTGGTGGATAAGTTGCCCATAAAGGGATGAAACTTATCTCTTTGGCTTGTTACCTTTTCTTCTTAAATTTCCAAGAAGTTTGGGTTGTTTGGAAGTGAAACACGATACTCTTTCTGCTATTATTTTGTACCTTGTTTTACAACAACCCTAAGGCTGAAAATTCATAGAGATAGTTAACCTTATTGAGGTTGCTTGTTGTGAAAGGCCTAGAGTGCTTGAGATGAGCACTTACACCTATCAGAGGTGAAACTCTTATTTCTCTTGTGATAGAAAATAATGGATCTACTACATTGATCATTGTTATGGATGTATTTTCACCAGGTGTGATGTATAGGAGAACCTATAATAGGTGGTTGATTTGTTCTAAGGGTTGTCAATGACAAGTGGTAGATCTATATAATAATTGACTAGTATGGTTTTATTTTCAGCGAGTGAGATACCTAGGAGAACCCAAGATAGGTGGCTGATTTGTTTTAGTAAATACCAATGTTTTCCACCTCTGATAATTGAAGGATCGTCTTCATAGTGCAGATTTTCCAAAATGGATATGGCTTAGATCACTTGCTTTTCCTCTAACATTGTGTCTAATGTTGTATGATATGTGGACAGTGGAGCTTGGAGACATGACATTTGATAGGTCTTTATTCAGTGAATTCCATGAGCAAGAGAGACATGAGTATTGAGCTTGATGATGATGCTACTAATATTGTGGTAAAAATTGGCTCCATTTTCTTTTAGATGCCTTTAAGTTATGTTCATGTGTTGGATTTTGTTTTGTCTGTTCCTAGATTGAAAATTAATCTTCTTTCAGTATCTTGTATGATATATGTACATTTCATAATTGCTATGAGGGAAAACAATGCACCATTAATGATTTTAGTCTAACTAGTCCAACGATGGCTAGAGGAGTAAAAGAGGGGGTGGCCTTTTATGGTCATTAATCCAGTTGTACTTGTACATGTTGAAAAATGTAACTAGTGTTAGCCTTCATAATTGAATTTGAGTCATGATGTCTATTCATCAAAACAAGGAATTTTTATTATTTAAGAAACTGACTTATTAAAGCATAGATTTCATGCTTGGGTCAATGGTCAATAGGTAAAAGCACCCATTGAGTGCTCTAGTATCTTTGTTGGGTCAAAGTCAAAAAAAGAAATTTATTTTATTTTGTCAAACCCTCCTCCATCAAGTCACCTTGCAAGTCGGCCTCAAAATTGATCTTCTCCAAGTCGGCTTATGTCGTTACTTATGTCAACTGAATTACAGGTAGGAACAACTATATATACCTAAGTGACCTCGACCGTACAAGTGAAAGGAACAGAGTTCGAATAAGGATAACGAGCCTGAAGTTTCAAGGATTACAGATCCAAAGTTTCATGTGTAACCTCAGATCCGAAGTTCCAGGGGTAACCACAAGTCCAAAGTTTCAGGAAGTAACTATTGATTTAGGGTAACATTAGATATGCTCTAGCCATGAAAATTGGTGGAGAGGCCAAAGCACATGAGATATTTGTTGTCACACAAAGTGTCTAGGCACCACGACAATGCTCTGAGTAAGGGTTGTCACTCTTGATCCTTACTCCGTTTAGACTTTCTCCTTGGAAAGTCAGGGGGAGTAGTCCCTAGGTAAATGGATGAAGATAGCCTATGAAAAAAAGACTCTAGGAGGTTTTAATGATGGACAACTTTGACGAAAGTAAAAAAATCTCGATTAACTTAGATGAATAGGTTAAACACTAATGTAACCAAGACATGATCACGAGATAGAAACAATTATAGACCAGTGCCTTTATTTTCAATTAACTGTAGATTAAGTAAAACAAGTTATCCAGAACAATTTTCCAATATGTGACGAATAATGACAATCCTGAATTATCAATATAAACGCCCAAAACTATAACACACAAGATATTTGTAAGAGCAATAAACAGATGTACAGAAAACAGTAATGAATTTAAAGCATGAACCTGTAACATTTTCATCAGAAACCTGACAAAAGCAATTAACGGGACTGTTGAGGTACCCACCTATACTCCTGCAATTGAAGTAGCCTACTGAATCCACCCAGCCAAACTGAGCAGAGCCTGGCTGCTCAATCCAGTAAGCTTCTTAACAAAAGCTCACTGTTCCCCCGTGCCCAGAACCTCAAAACTCTCAAGCTCTTCCAATGGCTGATTCCCTTCCCTTCTGAATTCTTCCTTGTGGTTTTTCTCCCCCTCTGAATTCCATGTCTTGTGGTTTTTATGCTCTGGCTTGGCGGTGGCCACCCTTCCATCTACAGCCACTGCTTACTCTGCTGATGATAGCCCCACGCCCACGTATCCCCTCCTGCTCTTCTCTCACGTCGTGAATGAATACGCCTTTTATGGTTGAAACCATATGATATTTATTAATTGTTCTTATAAGATGACCATTACATTGTATATTCATGTATCATTAAGCATTATAACGTTATATATATTTTTAACATATTACATTGTTTTATATATATATATATTCGTTTTTAAATATAGCATTATAAACTTTATACTTGGATCCCCTTTTAAATTGATTATTTATATTAATATTTATTTTATTTTATTAATTTATTTAATATAATTTTATTAATAATCTGGAGCATATATATATATATATATATACATAGTCCTCTTTTAAGATCTAACCATACATTACGCAATATTGTTGAATAGTAGAACTTCTATTCTAAGAAGTGTCATGGTATTTGGCACTTATAATCAATTTAGTATAAAATACTAGTGCGCTGTATGCGACACATGCATATGTAGCTATCATATGCATGTACCGTATACCTACTATTATGCTTGCGTTCTTTGTATTTATAAATAGGTCGTTACAATATTCTATATTTATAATGATTTTCATTAATTGCCTAGATCTAGGATTAATTAACCTTTTCCAACAGTCATTATGATTTATCGCACTTTGACCATAGAAGAATCATAAAATTTAATATTTAGCATTTAACATCAAAAACACCAAAGGACTTTCATTTAGACAATAACATTAATGAAGTAAAACAAATCAACGAGTTAAAAAATCAAAAATTTTAATGGGCCATAAGCCACAATAAAAAATTTAATGTTTAAGCAAAAACCCCTAAATTTATTTCATTTTTAATTCTTAAGTCACCAAAAATTTAAGATTTTTTAAAAAATGTTAATGTTTAATGTTTTAATGTTTTTAAAGATTTTTTAGATTTTTATATATTTTAGATTTTTTAAGTATTCAGGATTTTTTTTAGGTCTTTTAGAATTTTTAATGTTTTATATTTTTTATGTAAAAAATAAAAATCACAAATTACTAAAAAAAAGAAATCAAACTTAAGCTGAAATTTAATGAGACCTAAAAATATAATATATACGTTAACACCAACTAAAAACAAACCTAAAACTAAACAAAATGAAATCAAAATAAATCGAAATGAAGAAAAAATCATAACCTATCGAAATTCAATTGAAAACAAAAACTAGCATATACATCTAACCCTAGTCATGATATACAAATGAAATAAAATGAAAAGAACTAATGCATATATCACAATGCTAATAAAATTCGAATGTACGTTGTTGTGGTTTTGCAGTTGCAGGTTCATGGGAGGAGAAGTGACGGCGAAGGGAGACGAGGGTTCGATGGATCTTAGGCCAAGGGAAGTGCAGGGAAGCTATGGCGATGGACTACGGCAACGATGATAAACAAAATGCAACGGTTGAGTGATGACAGCAACGAATGGAGGTATGGGTTTAGCCATGCATGGAAGGGAGCTATGAGTTAACGACTAAGTGGCTTGGTTTTACAGGTTGAAAGGAGGATGTGGGTTGTAGAGGAATTGAAGGCCAAGGGAGTGACAGGCAAACTGGGATGAGGGGTCATGCTTATGCTTGTTTGTTGTGTATGCAAGTTTACTGGAGCAGAAGCTTGGAAGTGGGAAAAATGAAGTTGGATGGAGCTTGATGCACTCACGGAGGAGGTGAAAAGAATCCATATGTCAAGGGGCCAGTTGAAGTTTATTGCGGGTTAAGAATAGCGTACAGGAGCTAAGGCGACGTAGAAGAGAATGAATTTAATTACTGGAGGAGGAGAGAACGCGGATCTGAGGGGAAGATAAGCTATGGCAGCGGCAGATGGTTTTGAAGGTCACTGTTGGGAGGATAGACATAAGAAAAACGCAGGAAGAAACCCAAGATTTTCCAAATCTCATAAAATTTTTCAGATTTAAAACTCTTAAAATAAAAATAATTTCGAAATTTTACAAAAAAAAAATTTGAAATTCTCTGCTTAGGAAACCCCAGGGAGCAAAGGAACTGCAGGCATAAACTTAAGATAAATCCAAGAAGACGAATTTCACACCAATGTGTTTTAATGCTTCAAATTTATCAGGGAAACCCTGGTAGAATTATTTCCAAAAACAATAAATAAAATAATTAAAAATTAAAAATTTTAAAATTGGAAACCCTAGTCTACAAATTTTGGATATGATTCCTACATAAATGATGTTGATGAACCCAAGAGATCCAAATCTTACCCTTCAGGGCCTAGATCTGGACTCTACACAGTTTGTTCCTTCATATCTATAGTTGCAAGACACAAAAAAACACCTAAACGATATATACAATGACCCAAAATACTCAGAAAACCCAAGACAGAAAACTGAAAATAATGACATGTCTATGTACAATGATGGCAGATCTATCAGATTTAGGGAGTGCGAGTCCAACTCCGCTCCTAGATCTGATAATTTGAGGCTCTCGACAACCAGATCTATCGATTTGGCACATAGAAAATTAAATTTTTCAAATTTTAAAGGAGGTACTGAGCTCAAAGCCCTTCATGTATCACCCATTATATATATATATATATATATATATATATATATTATATATATATTATATATAAGCCCGATATCAATTAAACTGGGCTCTTTAGAAAACTTAGATCGGGAGTTGGCTGGTTCAGCCGAGAACTTCCCCGAACGCCCGATCATCTAGTAATCAAGGATTTCCTACAAAACTCAATTTAACCATCAACATAGAGCGAGAAAATGATAATAAAATTCAAATAAATAGAGATACCTGCTATTATATTCAAAACTTTAATTATCATTCAAACCCTAGTGACTGAACAAGGTACCTGTACTCAAATCACTCTTTAGAAAACTATCATCAATGACTAAAAGGAAATCTATGCATGAAAATGACACATCTTATAGTATTTCCACGAAGGCAAAGAGTAACACCAGCAGAAATTAACCCCAAAGTCTTTCTTTATTGCTCATAAAAAGATTACAAGAGAGCTTTTCGCTTAGTACATGATCCAGGGATCGGATGAACTTACTAACATATGACCTCCTATTTAAAGATAGTTCGAGTGATCATCGTCAAAGCAATCTCGACCGTTGATGAGGATCAAATTTTCTTTTAATCTCATCCATCGAAATTTTAAATTATTGAGGAAATTCGAATTTTTCAATTTAATGCATTTTAATTGATTCAAAAAATAATTGTTTTACTTAATTTCCTCAAAATTTTGACTTTGACTTAACCCCAGGGACCATAGGCTTAAAATTTAGCAAAATAATCAGTTCACCTTAGTCCTAGGACATCTTAAAATTTAATTTTTTAAAGATCAACGAATTTTTCCTTTGGAGAATTTAAATTTATCGAGGACCTAGAATTAATCAAATTTCTAGCTTAGGAATTTTAATTAATTTTGGCCAGAAAACCAAAATTTAATTAATTAACCTATGAGGGGATAAATTATTTTTATAACCCTTAAGACTCTTTACATCATGATTTTTTACATCTCAAGGGGGGGAACCCATTTGCAAAAAACCCTCACAAACTACCCAATTCTACGACACAAAATATAATTTAGCAGATCAAGCAATTTGTAATAAAATAACCTAACCAAATAGTTAAGATTATCTCCAAATCACTTTTATATAGACTCGATCTAGAACACTAGGACTCCCCTAAGATTCCAATGACAAAATCAATTCCGATTTTGGGGTAAGGCTAAAGGAAAACTCTGCCGACTATCCGAGAATGGATCGGTGAGACAAAAGACCTCCCAGAATGTAGATCGTCGCCAGAAAAGTAGGTTTACCTAGGTAATTACATGCATGACACGTATCTGCTGAGATTATTTACATTATACACATGCAGACTGGGTTTACATTATAAAATGATGATCAAGCTGATGATGTTAGCTGGATGGCAAGAACACATCGATCAGGCGATATCCCTTTTGCAAAAAAAGGGGGTGTACTGTTATGGGTCATTGACACATAGTGGACAACAATAGCCAAGAGTCATAAATGGTTTGGGAAACTTGTACCCGGTTTAGGAGATATTAAAATAATTAATATTTTTAATGGAGCTCCAAATTCTAAACTTAGGAAAAATAAAATATTAATGGGTATTAATATAAAATTGGATTAGAAGATTCTAAAAGACATGGATCAAGCCAAATCTAATCTTATATGGTAATTAGAGATGTAATATTGGTCGTTGAATGACCAACGGGAAAAGTATAAGATGAGGCTTGAGAGTCAGTTGGAGGAGACACTAGAGTAATCAGTCATTCAATTTTCTAGAGCGAGATTTGCTAAGAAAAGTTCAATCAGTGATCAGTTTACAGCAAGGGGCAGTGAGTACGAGACAGAGAGGCAAAGATAGTGCCGGAATGTTGAAATTTGGCACCGGAGGACAGGTGGTTCCCTTAGGCTTTGATCTTTGGCCTAGGGAAAAGTGTCCAAAAGATTTTAATTTTTCTCCTAAAGTGACTTTATAATTTTTATAAAGTTAAAATCTAATTTAAAAGTGACTTTAAGTGATAAAGTTACTAAGTCTAATTTTAAAGTGACTTTTATAAAGTCAATGAAAAATTAGAAAGGAAAAGTGACTTTGGAAATAAATGACTAAGTGGGTCTTTATTAAAGTGGGATGAATTAAAAAATAGAAAGTGAGATTTAAATGTGCATTTAATCTCAGCCATTGATCTAAATCTATTTCAGCCATTGGATTTAGGGATCACCCAAAAGTCACTTGGATCACCCAAAAGTCATTTGGAGTTATATTAAGGGAGGAAAAGATCACACATTTGATTCAATTCTTTCATGAGCAGATTGAGAGAAGGAGAGCAAGAGAGCAAGGGAGATTTCTGGACAGTGAGCTGCGGAGTTTCAGCAGCGGAGTAACAACAGCGGAGTTTCAGCAGCGGAGTAACAACAGCGAAGTTTCAGCAGGGTAGTTTTTCAGCAAGGCTGGGACAAGTTGTAAAAGTTTGTTTGCTGATTTTTGCTGAATATTTTCTTGCTGTAAAAAGGCTTTTTTTCAGAAATAAAGAAGAGCTCTCAAATTGGTTTTCCCCAAGAGTTGTAGGGGGTTTTTATAGGGTCACATTGACCAAAAATATCAGTGTTTTAATGTATTTTAATGGTTGTTTATTACTGCTGATTTTTATTTCTGCAATTTCCAGCATTCTGTAAAATTTCCAGAATTTGTGTTTTCAGCAAATTTATTTTTTTCAGCTTTTTGAATGTATGTTTATGGGAAAGGGCATTTAACTACATGGGAGAAATAAGGAGAAACTGAAAACCGGGGTGGGAAAACAGAAATTTTAACATGGTATCAGAGCTTGAGTGCTGAAGGGCAGTTTGGGACAGCAAAAGCGAAAAATTACAGCTGCTGATTTTTCACTCAGAAAATTCCAGCAAGCTGATTTTTCATAAACAGCAGGTTTATCTTTACTACAGCAGTGCTATTTTCAGTTTTAGGACAGCAGGATGTCATTGGGATTGAGGGTGGAGGATAGGTTGGATGAGCATACAAATTACAGCGTTTGGAAGGAGAGAATGCAGAGTATCTTTGAGGAGGCAGAAGTCTGGGATATCATGGTGCATACCACACAGACCCCTGTTTTTGTGCCTACTGATGCTACTCAGTTGGCTGCTTATAATAGAAAGAACAACAAGGGTAAGAGGCTGATTCTAGACGGAATCAAAGACCATTGCATTCCTCATGTGAGAGGAAAGAGCAATGCCCATGAGATGTGGACAGCATTGTCCAATCTCTACCAGAGTACCAATGAGAACCTGAAAATGGTTCTGAAGGAAAAACTGAAAAACATTAAGATGGGCAATGATATTGCAGCTGGATATCTCACTAAGATTACTAATGTGAGAGATGAGTTGGCAGCGATTGGAGAGGCCATTCCACCCACTAAGGTGGTGTGGATTGCGGTAAATGGCCTCCCCCGTTCATGGATGAACTTTGCTGATGGGGTTTGTGCACGTGAGACCCTTCCCACATGGGAGAGGTTTTGGGATGATTGCATTCAGACAGAGATCAGGAAAGGTCAGCTTGGGGCAGCCAAGTCAGTTGAGCAGGATGAGGATGTAGCACTGGTGGCAGGAGGCAAGAAAGGCAAAGGGAAGAAGCAGGCTTCCACAAGCAGTGGTGGGGGCAAAGGCAAAGGTAAAGGTAAACAGGTAAACACACAGAAGGACTATTCCAAGGTGAAGTGTTGGAATTGTCAAAAGATGGGACACTATGCAGTTGTGTGTCCGGAGAAGAAGAAGAAGAAGGGGAAGAACCAGAGTGTGGCAGCTTCAACAGAGGTTGAGGACTTTGCAGTTCATTTTGATCGGGAGTTTGGGTTCACTGCGTATGAGTCCTCTAGTGCAGGATCACCTTCCACACAGGTTCAGAGGGATCATGCTTTTCCCTCGATTAGCGAAGCATCTTCAGGTATCTGGTATGTGGACAGTGGGGCTTCATGTCACATGACAGGAGTGTGTGAGTACTTCTCTGAGCTTTCATAGAGTGGCACTGATATAGAGGTAGTACTCGGTGATGACAGAATTGTTAGAGCAGTCGAGGTGGGGACACTGACATTTCAGAGGGATTCCAAACCTCCCTTGAAGGTGTCAGATGTTCTTTATCTGCCAGGGATGAGGAAGAACCTCATATCCGTCTCAGCTTTGGAGGACAGAGGATATGAGATACTGTTCAAGGGAGGACAGGTGTTGATGTATCCTAGGGGCACTCCAGCTAATTCAACTAGAGTGATAGCTGTACGCCATGCAAAGGTGTACAAGTTTGCATTCCAGTCCCTTGTGGCATTGAGCAGTAGTACCGATAGTAGAGCTAGTAGTTCTGAGCTATGTGAGATTTGGCACTGCAGGATGGGACATATATATCATGGAGCCTTGAGGACCTTGCGGGAGATCACTACAGGTGTGCCAGATTTCAGTACTGGTCACCTTGATACTTACAGAGGATGTGCAATGGGCAAGTTTGCCAAATCCCCTTTTCCCAGTAGTGACAACAGAGTGACTGGGATACTTGATTTGATTCATTCTGATGTGAGCGGTCGGATGTCTCATGTTTCCTTGTGTGGATATGAGTATTATGTTTTATTCATTGATGATCACTCCAGGAGGACCTGGATTTATTTCTTGAAGATCAAGAGTGAGGTCTTCAAGCGGTTTCAGGAGTTTAGAGCTCTTGTGGAGACACAGACAGGTTGGAAGATCAAGTCCCTGAGGTCGGGCAATGGGGGAGAGTACACCCTTGGAGAGTTTGTTGATTATTGTGCGGAGGCAGGCATTAGGAGGGAGTTCACTGTTCCTTACAACCCCTAGCAGAACGGGGTTGTGGAGAGGAAGAACAGATCCATCATAGGGGCTGCCAAAGCCATGTTACATGATCAAGGGATGCCATTGTTTTTGTGGGCAGAGGCCTGCAACACAGTTTTTTACTTGCAGAACAGGAGTCCGCATCGTGCCTTGGGGCACATGACTCCGGAGGAGGCTTTCTCTGGGAAGAAGCCTGATATTGGTCATCTTCATATCTTTGGATGCATTACATACTCCTATATACCCAAGGAGAAGAGGACCAAACTAGAGCCCACCGCAGAGAAGGGTATCTTTGTGGGCTACAGTGAGACCTCCAAGGCCTTTCGGATTTACATTCCTGCACAGAGGAGAGTTGTTGTCAGACGGGATGTGAAGTTCGAGGAGGACAGGGCCTTTAGGAGATCACGGGAGTTGGAATATCTGGATCAGCCAGACCCTCAGCAGCAGTTGAGTCAGTCGCAGGGATCCAATGGGTAGGGATTAGGAGGATCAGGAGGTACATCTATGAGGATGTCAGTCCGTCAGTGAGCAGTGGCTCACCGAGCTAGAGGGGTGGTGCTCCGAGCAGTTCATAGAGCAGTTCACTAGGGAGTCCACTGATGGACAGTTCACACGGTACCTCAGCTTCTACAGGTTCAGGTGCAGGCAGGAGGACAGCAGACAGACAGTCAGGAGTTCAGGCTACTGATGGTGATGAGGAGGAGTAGTTTCATTCTCCTATGGGAGAAGCATGCTCAGGAAGAGGAAGCCCAAGTGGCTTCAGGACACCTTGAGAGATGCCACATCTGTTGCTGAGCCGAAGAGGCCGGTCAGAGAGAGTAGACCACCTGAGAGATTTTGTAGCTATATGGCGATGGTTACCAGCATCTTTGACTCTGAGCCTTCTAGCTATGAGGAGGCAGCTAGCCAGCAGGTCTGGAGAGAGGCCATGCAGGAGGAGTATTCTTCTATCATGAAGAATGATGTTTGGGAGGCGGTGCCGAGCCCTGAGGCCAAGTCCGTGGTTACGGAAAATCTGTGGTTACTTCTAGATGGCTTTACAAGGTAAAGCATGCTGCAGATGGTAGCATTGAAAAATTCAAAGCGAGGTTTGTGGCTAGAGGGTTCTCCCAGGTAGAGGGAGTTGATTATGAGAAGACCTTCGCTCCCATGGCTCGATATACTTCAATCCGCTCCATTATATCGATAGCAGTAGAGATGGGTTGGAAGATCCACCAGATGGATGCTAAGACTGCATTTCTCAATGGCTTCATACAGGAGGAGGTGTACATTGAGCAGCCACAGGGCTTTGAGGTGCATGGGAAGGAGTCCCATGTGTGCAGACTGAAGAGGGCCCTTTATGGCCTGAAGCAAGCTCCTAGAGCTTGGTACTCTAGGATAGATACTTATTTGCAGGGATGGGTTTCACAAAGAGTGAGGCAGATCCGAACCTTTACTTTATTGTGATAGGTGAGGAGCCTCTCATTCTGGTGTTGTATGTGGATGACTTGGTCATTACAGGTGCAGAGAGACTCATAGAGCACTGCAAGAGAGATCTCGCGACGGAGTTTGAGATGAAGGACGTTGGCTTGATGCATTACTTTTTGGGTTTGGAGGTGTGGCAGGAGGAGGGGCATTTCTTCCTGGGGCAGGGGAAGTATATTGTGGACATCCTTAGCAGATTCCACATGGAGGATTGTAGACCCATGTCGACACCGATGATTACCAACTGGAAGAAGCTTCATGCTTCGGATTCCGAGTTGGTGGATCCCACATTGTACAGGCAACTGATTGGTTCCTTGATGTATTTGGTCAACACTAGACCAGATATCTGTTTTGCAGTCAACACGATGAGTCAGTTTATGTGTGAGCTTAGGAAGGTTCACTGGGTGGCTGCAAAACACATTTTGCGGTACTTGCAGGGGTCAGTGGATTATGGTCTGGACTACAGGCAGGGAGATGGAGTGAGATTGGTAGGATACACTGATTCTGATTGGGCAGGTTGTGCTTCTGATAGGAAGAGAACTTCAGGGTGTTGTTTTGGGTTGGGTTCAGCAGTAGTATCATGGTTCAGCCGGAAGCAGCAGTCAGTAGCACTGAGTTCAGCAGAAGCAAAGTATATGGCAGCCAGTCTAGCTAGTTGTGAGGCCATCTGGCTTCGCAAGATGTTGTTTGGCTTATTTGGTCAGCCGTTGAGACCTTCAGTGATTTACTGTGATAATCAGTTGCATTAAACTCACGGAGAATCCAGTATTTCATGACAGGTCAAAGCATATCGGGATCAGATATCATTTCATCAGAGACTATGTTCAGAAGGGAGCTGTGAAGCTTGAGTATATTTCCACTGATGAGCAGGTAGCAGACATTCTTACAAAGCCTTACCACGGGGCAAGCATGTTTACTTCAGAGACAAGATGGGTGTGGTGAGGAACACCTTCCTCGGTAAGAGGGAGTGTTGAAATTTGGTACCGGAGGGCAGGTGGTTCCCTTAAGCTTTGATCTTTGGCCTAGGGAAAAGTGTCCAAAAGATTTTAAGTTTTCTCCTAAAGTGAATTTATAATTTTTATAAAGTTAAAATCTAATTTAAAAGTGACTTAAGTGATAAAGTTACTAAGTCTAATTTTAAAGTGACTTTTATAAAGTCAAATAAAAAATTAGAAAGGAAAATACTTTAGGAAATCAATGACTAAGTGGGTCTT
>APFE031044967.1:0-12118 GCA_000404065.3 Pinus taeda
AAACCAAGCTTAAGAAAACATTTAAAAAAATATACACACCTTTTTTCACTTTGTAGGAGCTCGATATTGCCTCTGATGTATCTCTGTAATTTCGGATCACCCGGTTTTGAAATTAGGACCTACGGTAGCCCTCTGTGTCCTCCTTCCAATTCCACCAGTCTGACCCCAATTGGATTCTCCAATGAAGAGTTATGCCAAATCTCCCATAGTGACCTGATTATAGACTAATTCATTGGAGAGAAATTGTACAATGTGCCACGTGTTCTTGTTTTGTCCTTTGGCTCTAGAAAATATATACAAGAAACTATAGTCTGTCCTCTTTTTGTACCTTCTTACGAAATTTCAATCTGATACTCAGAGCGAAAGTTATGACGATTTTCCCTAGGTCACATGTTTTGAATGTAATTCAGGATTTTGCAAAAGGACCAACTTCCTCAGTTCATATCTCCTAAAATATAGTGCGACAAGCTCTGAAATTTGGACCTGAGATTCAGTGTCATGTCATATCAAATGGGTTTTTTTTTAGCTTCTGAAACGTTGCAGAAAAAACGTTATAGTGAAAATTCCACGATGACCTATTTGGAGCAGCGAAACCCTAGAATCCAAAGCTCTGATACCAAATGTTATGAAACTAGCTCAAGAAAAGATAGAAAAGATAGATCAACGACTTAGAATTCAGCCTCTTCGAGGGGGCAACCTCCTTTACATTACATAAATGAACAATTCTTGGATGATACAAATGACAAAACCTCCTTTCTATATATAGGAGTCTAAGGAGTCACAATATAATCCAGCTGACCTAACAATAATAATATAAAGCCACAAAAATAACAATAGAGGGATTCTATGGGGCACAATAATAAAAATATGGGGACAACAAGGGCACAACAATATTAATAAGGGGTACGACTACAATAGTAATGGGGTAATCACTAGTATTATAGGGACCCAACAAAATAAGTCTAATGTGTGCTAGATTAACAACACTGCAATGTAAAAGAAAGTCTAACATTTGTCATATTTCCTTTTAGCGCAAAGTCAAGCACATAGAAACATTGTAGATTGCGAATTCTAGCAAGTGCTAGATTTATGTCTACCACAAATACAACACGTTGCCAACAACAACATTGTAGAGTATAATAAATCTAACTTGTGTTAAATCTTCTTCAAACACAAAAACAAGCACATTAAAATTTGAAAGAAATGCAACACATGTTGTATTTCCTTCTAGCACAAACACAAGAACATAACAACATTTTAGGACTAAATAAGTCTAATGTGTGCTAGTTTAACAACATTGCATGTAAAATAAAATCTAACATGTGTTAGATTTCGTTTTAGC
This sequence comes from Pinus taeda, assembly GCA_000404065.3. Classification (NCBI taxonomy): domain Eukaryota; kingdom Viridiplantae; phylum Streptophyta; class Pinopsida; order Pinales; family Pinaceae; genus Pinus; species Pinus taeda. Next base: position 1,343 of record APFE031044967.1, read on the forward strand.
GCAAACTTGAGCACATAGAAACATTGTAGAGTGAGAAATCTAGCAAGTGCTAGATTTATGTCTACCATAAATATAAGCACGTTGTCAACAACAACATTGTAAAGTATATGAAATCTAGCTTGTGTTAAATTTTCTTCCAACACAAACATAAACACATTTTAATTTGAAATAATCTAACTCATGTTATATTTCCTTCTAGCACAAACACAATAACGTAACAAAAGTTTAGGACTAAATAAGCCTAACGTGTGCTAGATTAACGCCATTGCAATGTAAAATAAAATATGACATGTGTTAGATTTCCTTTTAGCACAAACTTGAGCACATAGAAACATTGTAGAGTGAGAAATTTAACAAGTGCTAGATTTATGTCTACCACAAATACAAGCATGTTGCCAATAACAACATTGTAGATTAGAAGAATACTAGATCGTGTTAAATTTTCTTCTAACACAAACACAAGCACAATTTAATTTGAAAGAAATCTAACACTTGCTATATTTCCTTCTAGCACAAACACAAGAACATAACAACATTTTAGGACTAAATAAGTCTAATGTGTGCTAGTTTAACAACATTGCAATGTAAAATAAAATCTAACATGTGTTAGATTTCCTTTTAGTGCAAACTCGAGCACATAGAAACATTGTAGAGTGAGAAATCTAGCAAGTGCTAGATTTATGTCTACCACAAATATAAGCATGTTGCCAACAACAACATTGTAGAGTATAAGAAATCTAGCTTGTGTTAAATTTTATTCCAACACAAAACAAGAACATAACAACATTTTAGGACTAAATAAGTCTAATGTGTGCTAGTTTAACAACATTACAATGTAAAATAAAATCTAACATGTGTTAGATTTCCTTTTAGTTCAAACTCGAGCACATAGAAACATTGTAGATTGAGAAATCTAGCAAGTGCTAGATTTATGTCTACCACGAATATAAGAATGTTGCCAACAACAACATTGTAGAGTATAAGAAATCTAGTCTATGTTAAATTTTCTTCCAACACAAACATGAGCACATTTTAATTTGAAAGAATCTAGCACATGCTATATTTCCTTTTAGCACAAACACAAAAACGTAACAACATTTTAGGACTAAATAAGTCCAATGTGTGCTAGATTAACAACATTACAATGTAAAATAAAATCTAACATGTGTTAGATTTCCTTTTAGCACAAACTTGAGCAGATAGAAACATTGTACAGTGAGAAATCTAACACATGCTATATTTCTGTCTACCACAAATACAAGCACGTTGCCAATAACAACATAGTATAGTATAAGAATACTAGATACAATTTAATTTGAAAGAAATCTAACACATGTTATATTTCCTTCAAGCACAAACACAAGAACATAACAACATTGTAGGACTAAATAAGTCTAATGTGTGCTAGATTAAAAACATTGCAATGTAAAATGAAATCTAACATGTGTTAGATTTCGTTTGAGCGCAAACTCGAGCACATAGAAAACATTGTAGAGTGAGAAATCTAGCAAGTGCTAGATTTATGTTTACCACAAACACAAGCATGTTTCCAACAAAAACATTGTAGAGTATAAGAATTCTAGCTTGTGTTAAATTTTCTTGCAACACAAACACAAGAACATAACAACATTGTAGGACTAAATAAGTCTATAATGTGTGCTTGATTAACATCATTGCAATGTAAAATAAAATCTAACATGTGTTAGATTTCCTTTTAGCACAAACTCGAGCACATAGAAACATTGTAGAGTGAGAAATCTAGCAAGTTCTAGATTTATGTCTAGCACAAATACAAGCATGTTGCCAACAACAACATTGTAGAGTATAAGAAATCTAGCTTGTGTTAAATTTTCTTCCAACACAAACACAAGCACATTTAAATTTGAAAGAATTCTAACACATGCTATATTTCCTTCTAGCACAAACACAAGAGCATAACAACATATTAGGACTAAATAAGTCTAATTTGTGCTAGATTAACAACATTGCAATGTAAAAGAAAATCTAACATGTGTTAGATTTCCTTTTAGCACAAACTCAAGCACATAGAAATATTGTAGAGTGAGAATTATAGCAAGTGCTAGATTTATGTATACCACCAATAAAAACACGTTTCCAACAACAACCTTGTAGAGTATAAGAAATCTTGCTTGTGTTGAATTTTCTACCAACACAAACACAAGCAAATTTAAATTTGAAAGAAATATAAGACATGTTATATTTCCTTCTAGCACAAACACAAGAACATAAGAAAATTTTAGGACTAAATAAGTCTAATGTGTGCTAGATTAACAACATTGCAATGTATAAGAAAATCTAACATGTGTTAGATTTCCTTTTAGCGCAAAATCAAGCACGTAGAAACATTCTAGTGTGAGAAATCTAGCAACTGCTAGATTTATGTCTAACACAAATGCAAGCACATTGCCAAAAACAACATTGTAGAGCAAGAAATCTAACATGTTCTACATTTATGTCTACCACAAATACAAGCACGTTGCCAACAACAACGTTGTAGAGCGAGAAATCTAACATGTGCGACATTTATGTCTACCACTGTGTTAAATTTTCTTCCAACACAAACCCAAGCACAATTTAATTTGAAAGAAATCTAACACATGTTATATTTCCTTCAAGCACAAACACAAGAACATAACAACATTGTAGGACTAAATAAGTCTAATGTGTGCTATATTAACAACGTTGCAATGTAAAAGAAAATCTAACATGTGTTAGATTTCCTTTTAGCACAAATTCGAGCACATAGAAATATTGTAGAGTGAGAAATCTAGCAAGTGCTAGATTTATATATACCACAAATACAAGCACGTTGCCAACAACAACATTGTAGAGTACAAGACTTCTATATTTTGTTAAATTTTCTTCCATCACAAACACATACACATTTTAATTTGAAAGAAATTTGACACATGTTATATTTCCTTCGAGCACAAACACAAGAACATAACAACATTGTAGGGCTAAATAGGTCTACTGTGTGCTAGATTAGAAACATTGCAATGTAAAATAAAATCTAACATGTGTTAAATTTCCTTTTAGTGCAAACTCAAGCAAATAGAAAAATTGTAGAGTGAGAAATCTAGCAAGTGCTAGATTTATGTCTACCACAAATACAAGCACATTGCCAACAACAACATTTGTAGAGTATAAGAAATCTAGCTTGTGTTAAATTTTCATCTAACACAAACACAAGCACATTTAAATTTGAAAGAAATCTAACACATGCTATATTTCCTTCTAACAAAAACACAAGAACATAACAACATTTTAGGACTAAATAAGTCTAATGTGCGATAGATTAACAGCATTGCAATGTAAGAGAAAATCTAACATGTGTTACATTTCCTTTTAGTGCAAACTCAAGCACATAGAATCATTGTAGAGTGAGAAATCTAACAAGTGCTAGATTTATGTCTAGCGCAAATACAAGCATGTTGCCAACAACAAAATTGAAGAGTATAAGAATTCTAGATTGTGTTAAATTTTCTTCCAACACAAACACAGGCACATTTTAATTTGAAAGAAATCTAACACATGTTATATTTCCTTCAAGCACAAACACAAGAACATAACAACATTGTAGGACTAAATAAGTCTAATGTGTGCTAGATTAACAATATTTCAATGTAAAATAAAATCTAACATGGGTTAGATTTCCTTTTAGTGCAAAATCGAGCACATAGAAACATTGTAGAGTGAGAAATCTAGCAAGTGCTAGATTTATGTCTACCACAAATACACGCACGTTGCTAACAACAACATTGTAGAATATAAGAAATCTAGCTTGTGTTATTTTCTTCCAACACAAACAGAAGCATATTTAAATTTGAAAGAAATCTAACACATGCTATATTTCCTTCTAGCACAAACACAAGAACATAACAAAATTTTAGGACTAAATAAGTCTAATGTGTGCTAGATTAACAACATTACAATGTAAAAGAAAATCTAACATGTGTTAGATTTCCTTTTAGCACAAACTCAAGCACATAGAAACATTGTAGAGTGAGAAATCTAAAAAGTTGTGATGGATTTCTCACACAAAATAATCTCATACTCATCTCCATATCCCTCCACTTGCTCCTCCCCATCTAGGAGATGCATATACATGTTTATAAAACTCATTAAGTAAATTGTCTCTCTCACTCGTGTGAAATCCTGGGTCTTTGCAAGATTTCCCAAACTATGCAAATAGAACAGACTCTAACATTATCATCAAGAAAAAAATTCCCTCTCTATGCTGACTAAATCTAGAGTTAAGATGGATCTAAAGGAAAAGCTTGCACCTTGAGAAATTTGATCCCTTTGTAGGCTATCTAAATCTAGAGTTAAGGTGAATCTAAAATGGTTTAATTATTAACAATTATAATTCTTTTTTTATTTATTTTATATTTATGTACTTTGACTAAATTAACAAGTTTAAATAACATTACACAACCTTAGAACATCTCATTCACTTTGGGCTAAAGTCTCCCATATAATCATTCATGTTGGACTAAAGTCTCTCCATGCAATTATTTAAATTTGTAGATATTTATTTTTATCTTAATCAATAATATTTAATATAAAGTAGAAAACATAAACTTGGAAAAGCCCATAAATATTATAAATATCAAGTGAATTACAATGAAATTTGAACCATTTAAAATTATAATTTTATATTTTTATTTTGGAAAAATTTCAAACCATAAAATTGATAATAATAAATCTATTTTAAATATATGTTTATTTTATTTAATTTTTATAATATTATATAACATAATACATGAAATGTATATAATTCAAAATTTAATTTATAATTTAAAAATTACTAATAAAAAAATATTAACATACCAAATTCTTTATTATTATTAAAATTTGTAGATATTTATTTTCATTTTAATGGATAATATTTAATATATAATGGAAAGTATAAATTTGGAAAGGGCTACCCATATTATAAATATTAAGTGCATTATAATGTAATTTGAACCATTTAAATTTATGATTTTATATTTTTAATTTAAAAATAAAATAAAATTAAAACATATAATTAATTAAATTTATGATTTTACATTTCTAATTAAAAAAATCAAAACATAGAATTAATTGAAAACATATCTTTTTAAATAATATGTAATCTTATTCTCAAATATAATAAGCAATATAAAATTGATTAGTTTGATAATTCTACAATTGGGGAAAATGGTTGCAGTTGTATATTTTCTCCTAACTCTTCACAAAATGAATAACCTAGTGATCAATTAGTATATAAAAGCTTAAAATAAATTTAAAGAATAATCAAATTTTCCTTAACATTTAAGGAAATATAAGAAATTTCTCGTTTTCAGATATTATTGAATTTGACCCAGGTTGCTATTTTTGGGGAAAAAAATGCTTTAACGACGTAAGGTCATGGAAATCAAATGAGCAAAGGAAATGCAAAGACAAATGATGTTTATACTGGTGATATTCACAAAAGAAAGAGGATTGAAAGGGGTGCAACCTTAGAGGAAACAATAACCCAAGAATAACTATAAAGAGAATGAATGTTCAACAGAAAAACAAAGACTAAATATGCTATCTTTTCCTATTGCAACATCAATTTTAGAAATTTAAATCCTCAATGCATCAATTTCAAAAAAAAAAAAAAAAATTCTTAAACACTTCATATCATGTTTTAGTTAAGAAGATTTCCATTCTCACAAGTAATTTTGGACATCCAAGACTTCATATTCATACTTCAGAGTTTTCACATTCCATGCTCATGAACAAGTTAGTTAAGAAGATTTCCATTCTCACAAGTAATTTAGACATCATAAGACTTCTTATCCATACTTCAGAGTTTTCATATTCTATGCTCATGAACAAGTTACATCTCTTCACTAACTAACCAATTTTTTTTAAAGAAAAATACCTCCTTGAATGCCTCAATGCATCGAATTCCCACTGTTAAACAGAGGGTATTCCTCTAAAGCGGAAACGGAAGCTATCCAGTTAAGAAGATTTCCATTCTCACAAGTAATTTAGAAATCCTAAGACTTCTTATCCATACTTCAGAGTTTTCACATTCCATGCTCATGAACAAGTTACATCTCTTCACTAACTGATCAATTTTTTTTAAAGAAAAATACCTCCTTGAATGCCTCAATGCATCGAATTCCCACTGTCAAATAGAGGGTATTGCTCTAAAGCAGAAATGGAATCTATCCTACCATCTCAGGCTCTGGATAGAAAGTTGGGTAAAAGAGATGAATTTGGTATAGGATAAGTCTCTCTATAAGGAAAAGAGGTCCTCTGCATGGAGCTGGTATAAGGGAGTTACCAAAAAATCTATCATGAGTTATCTAGAAACCCCATACGAAAACATCACATGTGTTTTCTTATCAAAGGATGGGCTTCCTCTCATAACCCAATAATTCATTGCTACCCTGTATCCCTTGCAAAGGTTCTATCTTTTGACCTCGCTATATTAAAGGCTCTTTCATCTACCCTATTGATCATATGCTCCAAGTACAAACTCAAAGTACTATATGGAAGACACATGATCCTCATGCATGGGAGACATAACATATACATTTCCTTGGAGAGTTTCTTTCCCTGTTATTCTTACATTCTTCCTCATGCTGAAAGAACACATGCCTCCATAGATAGAATTCAATAAAACCAACCTAAGAAGCCAATGATCTTGAAATATGTGTGATTTTGTGCTAGGATAGAGGTGTTGTGGCATAAGTGGAAGGAAGGAATTTTTTTTTTAAATTTGAAGATAGAGTATAATAAGGAACATGAAATCTCATTACCCACTAGTTTAAATTAATGTTCACTACAAATGAGATGAGGTGTCCTTCAAATCACATTATACACTTGTCTGAATCATCACTGCAATGAGCCATGGTATATGAATTGTAAGGATACCCAAAGAGCAGCCAGTAGCTAAAATTCTTTATGCCAATACTATGGAACTAGAGGGAATGGATTCAATGGATATCAATACCTTGCATTGTGTTTTTCTAAGCGGAAGAGGTCCCTAGAAATTAAAATTTTCCTGGAGATAGGGACAAGCAACATGGAAACAAAAGGAGTTTGGCTCACCAAATAAGAAGGCACAGGGACAATTTTCTAATGGATAGTTGAAACCACTAGAGTGTCTTCTCACCACAGTAAAGCCATTCATGTCAGTTTGTGAAAAGGTCCTATATATTACAATGGCTTGGAAGAAGTTAATTCATCATGCTTATCATACTTGCTATATGATCTCATCGAGAGATTTGCATCAGGCAAACCATATTCCCGGGTTATTATTGAGGAATCCAACATAATCACAAGATCACTGAAGTAGGAAAGAGCTCACTCCTCCTAAGCCTTGGCATGCATCTATCATAAAATGGTCCTGCTACTCACTGCATTTAAATAAGTCCACTATTTTCAGGTTGCAAAAAGATTCAACTCCCAAGTCAATCAGATGGCTAAGCAAGCAGTTTCAGAAGACAAAGGAACCCTCTAAGTATGTATCGAGGGGGAGGAAAATCCCTCTACACCTCAATACCATCATCAATACAAAGTCCCAAGGAGAGGAAGCATGAAAGGTGGCACTCTCTACCCAAATTGTGATACATGGAAACAAAAAGAGTTTGGCTCACCAAATAAGAAGGCACAGGGACAATTTGCTAATAGATAGTTGAAACCACTAGAGTGTCTTCTCACCACAGCAAAGCCATTAACACCAGTTTGTGAAAAGGTCCTATCTATTACAATGGCTTTGAAGAAGTTAATTCCTCACGCTTATCATACTTGCTATATGATCTCATCGAGAGATTTTCATCAGGAAAACCATACCTTCCTTAACCCAGAATGTAGATGGATTGATTTTGTTCTCCCTGTTTGATTTCTCATCCTAGTTCTCTTTCAAGGAGACGAGGTTGTGCTTTGCAAGCTCCTTGTGAAGACCTAGGCTCAGATATCCCAATGTTTTGACCACACTATATTAAAGGCTCTTTCATCTACCCTGTTGATCATATGTTCCAAGTACATACTCAAAATACTAATGGAAGACACGTGATCCTCATGCATGGGAGACATAACATATACGTTTTCTTGGAGAATTTATTTCCCTGTCATTCTTACATTCTTCCTCATGCTGAAAGAATGCATTTCATTCTTACATTCTTCCTCATGTTGAAAGAACGCATGTCATTATTACATTCTTCTTCATGTTGAAAGAACACATGCCTTCATAGCCGAAATTCAATAAAATCAACCTAAGAAGCCAATGATCTTGAAATATATGTGATTTTGTGCCAAGATAGAGGTGTTGTGGCATAAGTGGAAGGAAGGAATGTTTTTTAAATTTGAAGATAGATTATAGTAAGAAACATGAAATATCATTACCCACTAGTTTAAATCAATGTTCATTGCAAATGAGATAAGGTGTCCTTCAAATCACATTATACACTTGTTTTAATTGTCACTGCAATGAGCCACGGTATACGAATTGTAGGGATACCCAAAGAGAAGCTAGTAGCTAGAATTTTTTATGCCAACACTATGGAACTAGAGGGAATGGATTCAATGGAGATCAAGACCTTGCGTTGTGTTTTTCTAAGTGGAAGAGGTCCCTAGAAATTAAAATTTTCTTGGAGATAGGGACAAGCAACTAATAACAAGCGAAAGCACTAACAATGTATCAAGGAGTCAGGTTCCTTAAGGACATTATGCAAAGGGATGTAGTTATTTTTTAGGACTCCAACATAATCACAAGATCACTGAAGCAGGAAATATCTCCCTCCTCCTAAGCCCTAGCATGCATCTATCATAAGATGATCCTGCTACTCAATGCATTTAAATAAGTCCACTATTTTTAGGTTAGAAAAAGATTCAACTCCCAAGTCAATCATATGGCTAAGCAAGCAGTTTCAGTTGAGGACTCCAACATAATCACAAGATCATTGAAGTAGGAAAGATCTCCCTCCTCCTAAGCCCTGGCATGAATCTATCATAAAATGGTCCTGCTACTCAATGCATTTAAATAAGCCCACTATTTTCAGGTTAGAAAATGATTCAACTCCCAAGTCAATCAAATGGCTAAGAAAGCAGTTTCAGAAGAAAAAGGAAGCCTCTGAATATGTATCGAGGGGGAGGAAAATCCCTCTACACCTCAATACCATCATCAATACAAATTCCCAAGGGGAGGAAGCATGAAAGGTGGCACTCTCTACCCAAATTGTGATACATGGAAACAAAAGGAGTTTGGCTCACCAAATAAGGAGGCACAGGGACAGTTTGCTTATAAACAGTTGAAACCACTAGAGTGTCTTCTCACCACAGCAAAGCCATTAATGCAAGTTTGTGAAAAGGTCCTATCTATTACAATGGCTTGGAAGAAGTTAATTCCTCATGCTTATCATACTTGCTATATGATCTCATCGAGAGATTTGCATCAGGCAAACCATACTCCTGGGTTATTGTTGAGGAATCCAACATAATCACAAGATCACTGAAGCATGAAAGAGCTCCCTCCCCCTAAGCCCTGGCATGCATCTATCATAAAATGGTCCTGCTACTCAATGCATTTAAATAAGTCCACTATTTTCAGGTTAGAAAAAGATTCAATTTCCAAGTCAAACAGATGGCTAAGCACGCAGTTTCAGAAGACAAAGGAACCATCTGAGTATGTATCGAGGGGGAGGATAATCCCTCTACACCTCAATACCATCATCAATACAAAGTCCCAAGGGGAGGAAGCATGAAAGGTGGCACTCTCTACCCAAATTGTGATACATGGAAACAAAAGGAGTTTCACTCACCAAATAAGAAGGCACAAGGACAGTTTGCTAACAGACAGTTGAAACCACTAGAGTGTCTTCTCACCACAACAAAGCCATTAATTCAATTTGTGCAAAGGTCCTATCTATTACAATGGCTTGGAAGAAGTTAAGTCCTCATGCTTATCATACTTGCTAGATGATCTCATCGAGAGATTTGCATCAGGAAAACCATACTCCTGGGTTAATTTTGAGGACTCCAACATAATCACAAGATCATTGAAGCAGGAAAGAGCTCCCTCCTCCTAAGCCCTGACATGCATCTATCATAGAATGGTCCTACTACTTAATGCATTTAAATAAGTCCACTATTTTCAGGTTAGAAAAAGATTCAACTCCCAAGTCAATCAGATGGCTAAGCAAGTAGTTTCAGAAGACAAAGGAACCCTCTGAGTATGTATCGAGGGGGAGGAAAATCCCTCTATAGCTCAATACCATCATCAATACAAAGTCCCAAGGGGAGGAAGCTTGAAAGGTGCACTCTCTACCAAAATTGTGATACATGGAAACAAAAGGAGTTTGGCTCACCAAATAAGAAGGCACAAGGACAGTTTGCTAATAGATAGTTGAAACCACTAGAGTGTCTTCTCGCCACAGTAGAGCCATTAATGCCAGTTTGTGCAAAGGTCCTATCTATTACAATGGTTTGGAAGAAGTTAATTCCTCATGCTTATCATACTTGCTATATGATCTCATTGAGAGATTTGCATCAGGAAAACCATACTCTTGGGTTATTGTTGAGGACTCCAACATAATCACAAGATCATTGAAGCAGGAAAGAGCTCCCTCCTTTGAAGCCCTGGCATGCATCTATCATAAAATGGTCCTGCTACTCAATGCATTTAAATAAGTCCACTATTTTCAAGTTAGAAAAAAATTCAACTCCCAAGTCAATAAGATGGCTAAGCAAGTAGTTTTAGAAGAAAAAGGAACCCTCTGAGTATGTATCGAG
>APFE031044988.1:0-69253 GCA_000404065.3 Pinus taeda
GTCTCTCCTGGAAGGGAGCTACAACCCCCTACTTCTTTTCTTTCAAGGACCACTTTTCATAAATTTTCAAATTGGATCCATAAACATCAAGAGATCATCAAGTACAAGTAAATCACCCAGTCAAACGCAGTAACCAGATCAACAGTAACAGTAAACTAAACCCAGAACATCTCATCAATAGAAAACATTTAGCCAAAAAAAGGTCTTAAGACAGATACGCAGTTTTTCTTTCTCTGGTTTGTGTGCGTACACACTTCACCTTCTGCTACCCTGCGTATACCCGCAGAGACCCTTTTGCTTCACCGCGTACCCATGCGCTGTTTCTTCAATCACGCTGCGTACTGTTACTGTAGGCACGCACCCACAGATACTATCGCGCCACGTACCTACACACCTACGGCTTTTGAAGCGCCGCGTACTTTCCCTGTGCCTACGCACTTGAACCTCTGTCGCACTGCGTACCCACGCACTGCGTACCCACGCACTACACCTTCTTTTGCTCTGCGTACCCACGCACTTGTCCTTCTTCTTCTCTGTGTACCCACGCACTTGCGCCGTTAATCACCTGCGTACCTCTGATTAGGGTTGAAATGGCAGTCTCCCAGTGTGCCACCGATAGTCAGATGCTCAGATATGATCATGCGCTCAAGAGATCACCCTTCATAGATTCTCCTTTAACTTCACTTTTATATAGATCAAGCTTTTGAAACAATAACCCAATATTTCTGACCTTAAGATATTCAATTTGCAAAATATGCTTAGCCAAGTGATCTCCTTTGCTTTATATAGGCAAGCTCTTCCTAAAATCATGGATCAATACCATAGATAACCAATACAAGGGGCCCAAAACATGGGGCTCAAAATAATAATATAAAGCAATACCATGGGCCAAAACCATAGAATCAAGAACGGCGGGCTAAATACCACGGGCCAAATATAAGAAAACCCCACATGAGCTCGCTTCCTTGCCTTGAAGTAAGTGAACTGGGGGTCCGCACCTTCTGAACGGGTGACCTGCGTGTGCGGCCGCAGTCCCTTCACGGCATACCTGCGGGTACGCACCTTTTGAACTATTCTCCTGCGTACTTCTTAATTTCCAACATTTTGAGAGCCTGATCAGTGCATTGCCACTTGAGGGTGTTGCCATCAAGTACAACATCTGTATCATAGAGCCATACCAGAATCATAATGCCAACATTATTATCATCACAAAGAGGCACCATCATAGGAACTGAAAAAGTAGGATGACAAGGAACAAAAGGAGTAGTAGGTTCCTCCGCTAAAATTATAGGTTCTTCATTATTACAAAATTTGGGGAAGTAGAAACACCACGGGGTTTAGATTCACTGTGCAAAGAGATATGAACCAAACGACTAAACTATTATTTAAATAAATCCCAATATGTTTCTTCTCCTGGAAATTCATAACAAAGGTGAAGGAATTGATTAGAGAAACCCTCAATTGATTCATTAGGCTTCACTCTTATTTGATCAAATCTTTTAATAACATCTTGGTAATCATACCTATCAAATGCTTAATGAAGCTCATTCACAAGCTGGTCGAATGAATGGATAAAATCAATAGGTAATATATGACACCATCTCTTAACACGACCTTCAAATGTGAGGGTGATAAATCTAACTATGACATCCTTTCAGCAATGTATTCCATTAGAAAGGAAAAAATGAACAACTTGAAACAAATTTTAATGAAGAGTTAACTCACCCTGGCCATCAAACTTAAACTGGGATAGGTTATGAATAACTTCCATATGGATTTTGAGATCAAGCTCTTTAGAAAAACATCTAAGCATTATGATATGAGGATGAGAAATTTCAGATAAGAGGTTCAAAACTAACTAAATGGGCATAGCTTGTCATTTGGCACTCCTTCTAGTTCCATTTTGTTGATGGTGTTTTAAATTTGTCAACCAAGGGGATATCCTCAATTTGAAGTCCCAATTAGGCCTCACACTATTTGGAATAGGAGACACATCTGAAGTATTGTCTTGGATGCCATATATTCTTATAGATTTTCCTTGGCTTATGATGTCAACAAGAGAGAGAACTGCTTATGTGCCTTTGCAAAAATAAAGTAAGTGTGTGTGGTGAATGTTCAGTTGCAAGTGTATCAAGGTTCTTCTATTGTAGAGGGAGGAAAAGTGAACCTCTAAGAGAGAGGTAATAGTACCACCCTAGTAGAGGCTCACACATGAGAAAATATAATTGCCTAACATGAAGAAGAATAGTCCACATAAATGTGATGATTGTTACAACCATTACAACACATTTTCAATCATATAAGCACTAAAATAACCGAAATAGTTCAAGGTGAAAGTAAACATGAATCATAAACATACACATAACAGTCTTACAAATATTCGCAATCCATGCATGAAAACATGTTGGCCATTAAGCTTCAATTATTAATTAAATATCCCAAGTTACATGAATACAATGAACATCACTAGCTCCAATAATTGAGCGTTGGAGCCACGCTTTACTCCCCAAAAGTACCAACTATGTCTCTTTGGTGCCTTATGGGAGAAACCAAGGTGAAACGTCCTTTACATGAGCAATGAGGGTGTGTATATAACAAATGGGGTGATACTTTACCTCCCTTATCACTCTTGGACTACCCTCATGATTGTTTTACTTCTCATGACCTTTCTACTTCCTACATGACTTTTCACATTACATAGATGACTTGTACTTCCACTTTACATTACATTTTCCAATATAGAAGTACATAATCCATGAATGATGTGGAACATGATGACTCATGACATGAAATTGATGGCATGGAAATGTCAAGTCACTCTTTGTTTCTTCTTTCTTTGTGTCTTCTTGAAATATGGTGCATGTTATTCTTCTTCCTCCTCCTTATGACTTGAAGATAAGGAGTCTTCAATGCAATATCCATCTTCCATCTTCTATTATAATCTGGTGTTCCTTCATCTTCTCGATTGTTAATCATTTGGTCTTCTTCAACTCCATAGGTGTCCTATAGCATGGTCTCCATCTCATTTTCCTCCATCATCATCTTGTCATGATAAGATAACATACGTACGACTAAAAACTATTCATGAAAAGATTATGTTAGTCTAAAAACCCTTAATCTAACATGTTTCATAAAATCACTTGTTAGGGCTAGAATTGGTGACTGGTTGAATGACTAACTCAGGGATTATGCAGTTCCAGAGGCCAAGGTCTGGGACTTAGGCTTGATATTACGCAATGTGAAGTTTAGGATGACCAGGGTCAAAGGATTATGTAATTGAGGGACTCAAGAGCTCAGGCTAGAGGCTTGAGCCTTGAGACTACACGATACACAGTTCTAAAGGCCTAGATAGAAGAACTGCACAATTGAGGGACTCAAGGTTTTAAGATGGAGGCTTGAGGATTGAGACTATGAAGTGTGCAATTCTAAAGGCCTGGGCTAAGTGACTACATAGTTAAGGAACCCAAGATTTCAAGCTTGAGGCTTGAAGTTTCCCAATGTGAAATTCGTACAAGAGAATGGGATGGGAGATTGCATAATTAAGGATTTTAATTCCTCAAGATTCAGGATTGAGGCTTTAAGTTTCCCAGTGTGCAGTTATAGATGGAGAGAGGCCAAGTGATTGTGCAGTTGTGTAATTGAAGAGCTCAAGGTTGAGGCTTGATGCTTGAGACTACACAGTGTGCAGAGAAGGTTGTCTGGAGGCAAGGATTGCGTAGTTTTGGAGCTCAGGGACTGGGATTGAGCACTGAGATTTCATAGTGTGCAGTTCTAGGAGGTAGAAAATATGAATTTTATAGTTCCAAAAGGCAAGGCTACTGCTTGATGATTCCACAATCGAGGAGGGTTGAATGAGGTTGAGAGGCCCGATCAAGGAGTTTTCCCAATTTTGACTAAGTGTTGGATTAGTGAGAGAAAGTTGAACAAAAGCAAGGATTGAACATGATCACACACTTATTTCACTTGATAACACAACACAAAACACTTAGAACACATGAACAACATTCTTTTCTCAATGTGACAACATTGTGACAACTCACTCCAAGTGTGACACTAAAGATACACTTTCTGACGACAATGGTGATACTTGTGCGATAGTGCTTGAAACTTTGGAAATTAGTGTGATACATGTTTACATGATAAGAAAAACTTGTTAACACAAATATTACCCCTTGAAAAAACCAGAACTAGCTTTTTCACAATATGCGACACTTACCATGCCAAAAGATGATACTTGCAATATGAGAAGAAAAATGCAAACGACACTTGGAAGGTGAACAACGGTGAAGGCAGCACACGTTAGAGCAAAGATAACATGAAAGTGATGCTCATTAAGGTGAAATAAATCAAAAGCGATAGTTGTAAACCTAAAAATGAGACTTACGAAGGTGAAATTGCACAAAAAGTGACAATTGGACAAACTCACCAAAATAGAAGTGTGATCACAAACAAAAGTGAGAGACTATCAATTGAGAGTGTGCACTGATTATCGACATAGGTTAAACATTGCACAAGGAATCTCTTGATGGAATATGTTATTGAAGAATTAAGGGAAATTAGGTGTGGTGTGATTCTTCTTGACTTGATAACAATTTGTGGAGTATTTTTACTTTTCCTTGTGAGCTTAATCTTCTTCTTATTATTAATGCATGTGTGTGTACTTCATCAAACTGCTACCAAAAACATAAGAACAAGAACACAAGATGTTGGCTCTCTGTCAAGGCCAAAACCTATCTTCTCTTGAGAGGAAAACCCTTTAGTAAGTTTCTCTTATTGAAGATTCTTATTGATTAATGCTAAACCCTAGACCCTTGACAAGAATATGCTTCAAGCACAAGTCAAGTCCTTCCTCCTTTCTGCACTTTGTTTCCCGACACTTCCTTCTTCTGGCACTTCATTCCCAAACATTTCACCTTCATTCTTTTGGAACTTTGTTCTTCTTTTAACTATTGGTAAATATTGTTATACATGATCTAGAAGACTTTCCTTTGATGAGACCCTTCCCTTATGATGATCCCTTCCTTCTCTTCACCAACCAATGAACTTGTTATGTCTGTAATGGGAGATTTTTTATGATAGTAGAGACAACCTCCTTCTCCTTGCACGTGTGACTGTAATAGGATTTAGAACAACCCCATTACCTTTGTTTTTCTTCCATGTTCCTTCGCTTGAGTGGGAAGCCCTTTAGGCCTATATTTCTATACCAAACACTATGAGAGATGGTGTTGACATAAAATTATTGTTATGACTGCAAGTAACCTTCCCTTTCCTCACATGTGCAACTGTAGTTTCCCTAGAAATGGTCCCCTTAAACTCAATTATGTGTCCTCCTTCCTTGCTACACTTGAGAAATTTTTCCTTCACTCTTTTCCACCTTTTTCTAGTCCCTTCACTTCATTGATTTTAGAGAGGATTGTGTTGTCTTTTGAGGGAGTGGATAGCCTCTATATATAGAGGTTTATCCCTCCTTTAGACCAACTTGGAGGCAAAATTGAAGTCTACATGCCATTATTGGAGGTATTCTTTTGACTATAATACATAAATATGCATGGTGTAACATGCCCTTAAGGTATTCAACATTTTCTTCTAACTATTCGACTCATCTATAGCACTTTAACATGGGTTATACCTATTTCAATGAGCAATAAACTCATTGAAATATACAATAAAAATACTATTTCTTTTCTAAAA
Organism: Pinus taeda; assembly: GCA_000404065.3. Taxonomy (NCBI): domain Eukaryota; kingdom Viridiplantae; phylum Streptophyta; class Pinopsida; order Pinales; family Pinaceae; genus Pinus; species Pinus taeda. Next base: position 5,692 of record APFE031044988.1, read on the forward strand.
TAAATACAAATATCAAAAGTACATTTATGAAGACCGATCCTAGTTACATTCCCTTCAACACTGCCTCTTAACGAGGGAGGTATTCATACAACATTACAACGTGTTTGGCTATGTTTAAATCCTGAAGAATTCACAAAAGAGAAACTAGATTGGCTATCCACCTGTTATATCATCATAGTAACCAACATATTTTCCACAACAAGGCCTTGACTAACAAATCTATCTTTCAATAGATCAGAGCACAATGTTGGCAATACCAATGACTTATAGACACCTTATTCATTGTCTCTCAAGGTACATACTCACCTAGGTGTTCACTGAGTATGACCTTCTAGGACTATTCTTGTCTTTGGTTCCCAACCTTCAAATAATATCATTCCTCTTGCCTAATCTTGTCTTGGATGCCCTACACATCCTCAAAGAGTATCGGAAGCCATATGATTACCAAATCCTCCCATTCTTTCTTCCTAAGTGAAGACAAGAATGTTGTGTATATAACTCCCTATCAATTGAGGAAGACATGCCCAACTATCCTCTAACAAGGTACTTGTCCAAGTTCCTTTGTAATTGGGAACTTGTTATAATTCCCTCTTAGCTAGGGACTTTTCCATTCATCAACAACTTCTTCTTCGTGGGTCCTCTAGCTGTTTGATCTCCTTCCTTATCTTTGATGTCTTGAAGTCTTTGATTAAACTTATACTTGGTAGGGCACCATCCATCGATCACTTTCCTTCCCAGTTAGTCATGTCATTGCTTATTTCATGGAAAGTGGCCTTCTTATCATATATTAGGTTCTCTTATCATTTGGTGTTTCTTTGTCATCTTTTCTATGCTTTGAACTAATCTTCACATGGATGCTTCTTTGTACTTGCTTATTCCCATGCTTTGATCTAGTAGCCCTTCATGACTTCATCCTGATATTGCTTCAACATTAAATGGTTCTTTTGTTGGATGGCTTCTTCACCGTGACATCTTCGTAGAGTAGAATCGTTTATCTTCACCTTTCATATCTCCAAGGCCTGCATAGGTTTCAAGGGTCCTTTGATATTTTCCTTTTGTTATCATCTAAATTGACCTCAGGCTGAAGGGAGGCAATTCTAGGGTAACCACAAACCACGCTTAACCTAGTAGTTAGCCCTACTAGGTTGGAAGAGGGCTCTCTCCTTATGGATCTCAGTCAAGATGAATAGATCAGGATCAATATTTTATGCTAGGTATAGTAGCTCAAGGGTTTTGATTGAAATTGTTGATGTTTTTCCAGATCAGGAGGAGCTGGGCAATTTGGGTCTGGGAAACTAAGTCAAAATTGTAGGGGATTCCATGGGGCAAGGTAGGTATGATCTTCAGCACCTTAGGCTTGATGGGGTGAAATGCTAGACTGGTGAGGAGCTAAGAAGGGCATGAGCAAGTTGTGAATCCTTCCTAAACAGTAGAAAAACATGAAATACTAGTGTTTTCCCAAGGCAGAGCATTAAAACCTAATGTATTCTACCTATCTGACTTGAAAACAACCAATCATAAGAAATTATATGAAAGAGGCATACATAAATGACATGAGAACATATTAACAGAAGAAGAAACACATGCTAAAGGCCATATCATGGTGATCCCATAAAAATAACTGCAACTTTATTAGTTTCTTGCGAAAATTGCTACAAATTGATGTGTGTTCAGCACATGAGCATCCAGTTGAATCCAATCCTTGCAAATGACAAAGAGAATACATGATATAGACATCTAAACCACTCATCCAAGCCATCAGGGGTCGAATCCATGAGAAGAGGAGTTGTTTCAACCATTTCTAAACTAAGAACAGGAATCTAGGTAGTCAAACAACTTGCCTCTACAAGAGTGGAAACAAATTCATTACCCTCAAAACCACTTTTTGTCCATGAATCTACCATCTACTAGTGCTTTACTATTACCTTTATAATCCATGGAATAATTACATCAGAAAATTCACTTGCATGAGAGAGAAATTAGTAAAATAGGCGAAATTAGGCAAAAAAGTCATCCTGAGTGAAAAATTCCCTACGCGTAGTGCCACTTTGAGTCCACTTTTGGAAGCCTTTCCAACATCCAAATTGAGCCTAGGGTAGCTCATTGGAAACGTCTTTAAGTCTAGTTTCTAGAACAACTGGAATTTCTAGATTTAGAGCTCATTTTCCACCTCAAAAACTGGTTCTGCCAAGGCTGCTTTTGTGTGTCCAAAAACTGGCAGAGAGGTCAAATTTTGAGTGTTTTTGGACCTTCTAGTGAACTAAATCTGCTCCAAAAATTCTGAAAAATGCTAGAATTTCCTTGATGCCCTAAATCCAAAAATGCAACCTTTTGTCCATTGTTTTCCCCTAGAAAAAGTGCAGCGATGGTGGCGCTATGCTTCTGGGCAGATTTTCTGTGTTTTGAATTTCCAAAATTTCAAAATGACAAAATTTCTTCAAAAGCTGCCCAAATTTGGCATGAGACACCACCATCAACTGATTTGATGGGCTAGGGAGGCTTCAGCCAACATCTTTAATCTATCTTTCTCATTTTTGCCTTCCAAAGCTCTCCTTAGCCTAGCCTTTAACTTTCTAATCCTCATGTTACAAATTTTGTTACGGGTCATGTAATGGTATGCCATGTGTCTGTGCATTTTCTTATCCTTGTTGGCCTTCTCAATGAGTCATTCAAGATGTATGCTAACTCTCTCAAGCCAAGTCTCCCTCATTTTCAATCTCCTGCTCAATAGGAGTCAATGTGACATTAGCCTCTTTGGCAATTTGCCTATTTTCTTTGATCATTTCCAGCTCCATGAGGACTTGTTTGTCACTCAACTATTTGTTTTCTTATTCTAAGTATGTGATGACATACTCGGCATTCTCTAGGTTGACCGCCAAAGCTTGTATTTGAGCTTTCCTTTCCTTTATGATGATATCTTTGATGGTTTCTTGATCTTGAGCCTCTAAATCAATAACCTCAATGTCATGCTACTCGGGCTCATCATGTTCTTCCAACTCAAACTCCCTTTCTTTCTCATCTTCCAAGTTATCCTCCTCTACCTTTTCCTTCCCTTTGTTCATCTTCTCAACCTGTACCTGCTTTGTTGATGTAGAAGGCAAAGCCCCTTCCACACCTTGTGGAGATAACATTTGCCTATGGACTGATGAAGAAGGCAAGGTCCCTTCCACACCTTGTGGAGTAAACACTTGCCTAGCAGTTGCAAACAACTTCCTTGACCCTCTTTGATATGTCAAGAACACCAGTATCTCAGCAGTCTTTGTCTCTTGGTGTTCATCTCTTGTTTCCACATGAGCTAAAGGCCCAACTGTCTCTTGCACCATGGACGGAGGAATCTGAGGTCCTTTGAACATGTCATGAGCTATGAAAGTCTCCCAAGGAATACTGAGAAGACTGAGATGGTGAACGACAATAATTTTAATTAGGGAGTAATGATATATATTGTTCATCTGCTGAGGATATGGCTTCTTCTGTACAAGGTAATCCATCTTGTCAATGTTTCTAAATAGGAAATAAGGGAGTTTCAACATTTTTACCCTTGTGAAGTGCATGAGGAGTCTGATATGATAAGTGTATAACCTGGAAAACCTGCCCTTACACGTGAAATACTTGATGATAATCCTCATCAAAGGGACAAACCTATTCTCCAAAAATTTAAAGGGGAAAAGCCTTTTCACCTGGTTTCTATACTGAGGCTTGATGTAAGGCTCATAGTAATGCTCATCAAGGTCCTGAGCCTTGTACCACTTCTCACCAACATTAGGAATTCTAGTGGCCTCTGAAATAATAGTTGGTGACACTGTGAAATTAACCCCAGCTAAAGTCACTTCATGGATATGCAAATTGGCAACAAAGAGTCTGGCCAACTCATGATGAAACTGAACTCTCTCTACTAACTCACAAAACTCAAAACAGCAAAGATGTCTAAAACAAGAAACTGCTAATGGAGAGGCTTGAAGTTCTGCTAAGCTAGTTGGCTCCTCTCTTGTGATTTTACCTCCCTTATAAGGCTTTCTTTGTTGCCTTCTCCTCTCCACTGAACTATCACTTGCTTCTGTCTCCTCATCATAATCAAAATCACCTCTTTCCATGATTAATAAATTTTCTGGGTTTGCACAATTTAGACAATGTTGTTAGAATATTATATATTACGGAGCAATGGAACACATAAAATATTGCAGAAATATAAACACAGAAAAAACGCACAAAACAAGAGAGACACAGATATATGTGGTTCACCCAGTTTGGGCTACGTCCACCCTGAACAGCCAATCCTTCCTTTCTATTATCTAGCAAAATGAAGAGACACAACCTACAACAGATCCGCTGTAATATCCTCTGTTCTCTCTCACAGTCTCACCTCTCTGTTTTCCGCTCAGAGAATACACATCTATTACACAGCCTCAAATACAATACCCTCATACAAAGAGAGGGGTTGCCTTCTAGGGAAAAAAACCCTAAACTAAACATAAGTTCTACCGTCAGATCATCCGCCTAATGAACGGCCCAGATTGACTAGAAATTACTGTACTTTTACAAGGCAATTTTACAGCTATTTTTAGCTTCAGGGGCGCTGCTGCCCCCGAAACCCCCCGCTAGGGGGGGGCTCCCAAAGGTCGCAGCCGCCCCTCCCTGGACCCCCCCTGCAGCGAATATTTTACGGGCGGTGTTGCTGCCCCCATTTTGAACTGGGGTCCAATGTGGTGGTACTTTTGAATATAGAAGATAATTAGGCTCCACACCCAACAAAACCTTTCTTCCTCGAGCTCATCAAGCTACACGAGCCTCTCTTCCATGGCTCCAAAATCTATCATACATGTGAATTTCACTATGCGCGGACTAGGCAAAATGTATTCCATTCACATTACTGCTTCAACACCATATACAAGCCTGAAGAGTGTCTGTCTAGTCAAATTTTTGCATGTCGTTCGATAGGCCCATAGTATTGTGAGTATGTACAGGTCCCAATCACTTCACTAAGAATTGAAAACCTTGGCCAGCACGTTCTCTAGTACCTTATTGAATGCTTCCACCATCCCATTAGCCTGTGGGTGATAAGGTGTGCTTTTCTGGTGATATACCTAAAATTCCTCTGTCAGCACGCTGATCGTTTCATTCAGAAAGTGCATACTGCAATCACTCATCAAAACATTTGGAAACCCAAATCGCATTAGTACATACTCAAAGAGAAACTTCACAGCTATCACACCTGTGTAGTCCTTCACAGGCTATGCCTCCTCCCATCAAGTCACATACTCAGTCACGATGATAATGTATCAAACACTCGTCTTCTTTCCTTGAGGCTGAATGGGTCCCACAAAATCTATTGCCCATTTCTCGAAAGGTTGTAATGTCATCTACGGGATTAGAGGTAGTTCATCTCTCTGTGAGGGCCTGCCATTCCTTTGATATATTCGCATGCCCTGCAGTAGGATTTTGAGTCCTTATGGAGGGTTGGCCACCACAATCCTGTGCGTAGAATCTTCTGCGCGATCGCCTAACCTGTGTAGTGCCCTCCCGTAGCACCCCTGTGAGCGTCTATGAGGACACTGCTTCTTTCAAACTCCGGTACATATCGTCGCAATAATTCATTAGACCCCATTTTTTACAGATGTCTAACAATGACAGAAAAGTATTTCGCGCACACTACTAACTCCTTTTTCTGCTGGGTGGTATTGCCTTCTCGGGCAGTTCTTATCATCAGGAAGTGTATGATGTCTTCAAAGTGACCATCCACGGCGCGCATTGCAAATATTTTCACGTCAGGAAATCCTTCTTCCAAATTCGTGGGCTCTTCCCCTGTTTCGATGCATGACAGATGATCTCGTCCTGTGTTCAGTCGTCCAGGATTCACAATAACTTCAAAATCATACTCCTAGAACAATAAGAACCACCTGCAGGTTCTCCCCCCCAACACAGGCTTATTTACCATGTACTTTAATGTATAATGATCCATATACATCTTAAGCCATCCACCCAGCAAGTAGTGCCTAAACGTTTGGAGCGCGTATACCATAGCTAGTCCTTCATGCTCGGTGGTGGAATAATTATTCTTAGCCTTGGATAACTTCCTGCTTGTGAATGCAATAGGATGGTCTAATTCTCCTTCACCAGCCTGTGTCAATTTTACTCCCAATGCTATACATGATGTGTCTGCATGTACATGAAACTCCTTCCCCTAATCTGGGAAGCCTAGAATCGGCGCAGTGAACATTTTTCCTTTCAGCACATCCAAGCTCTTTTGAAATTCCTCGTTCCAATAGAACGTGACATCCTTTTTCAACAACTTCTCCATAGGCATGGCGATCTGGACATAGCCCTTGATAAACTTCCTATAGTACCCAGTATGCTCTAGTGTTGCGTGCAACTGTTTCGCACTCCTTGGTGCCTCTAGGTTAATTATCACTGCGATCTTCACGAGATCTACCATCAATCCATATCTTCATACCACATGACTCAACAATATCCCAAAACGGACACAAAACAAACATTTCTTGAGATTGAGCACGATCTGGTACCTCTGACAAGTATCTAGCATCAAGCGTAAAGTTTCCACATGGTGTTTTACCAATCCAAACACAGTTCAGTAATCAAGGTACACCTCTAGAAACTTATGAATGAAGTCTTTGAATGTAGCAATGTTTACGCGCGAAAAGATCGCAGGCACATTTTTTAATCTAAAAGGCATTATGGTATACTAGAAACATCCCCATTTAGTTGCGAAGGTCATCTTACTTCTATCTTCAGGCGCGATTTTGATCTGATGGTACCCAAAGAACCCACAAGTGAAGGAGTATGCTTTCTGGCCACCTACATTATCCAGTACCTCATCAATGAATGGAGTTGGGAAAGGATCATGCATGCAAGCGTCATTCAATTTCCTGAGATCTACGCATATACTTATTTCATCCTTCTACTTCTTTTCTTGTATCACCATCGGGCTCACCCAATCAGATTCCTCTACGGGCTCAATCATGCCTGCCACGAGCATCTTATCTAACTCTAAGCGGACCTTCTCCTTATACTTCAGATTGAGACGGTAAGGTCTTTTCTTAACCAACTTCATGTCGGGTTTTAATATGATCTTCATAATGCCCAAGTCTCCTATTATCCCCTTTAACTCCGTAAAATTGGTAGGGAACAAATCCTGGTACTCACAGAGAAATTTGGAAACCTTATCTACCATCGTGTCATCCCAGTAACCTCCAATATTCACAAATTTTGGCTTCGGGTTTGTGCCAATATTTATTTGTTTAGTTTTCAACTGCGTAGTTATATTAGGATTCTTGATCGGTGGTCCCTCGACCTCACATTGTTCCTCGGTTTCAGGAATATTAATATTCCAGGGGTCGTAATCTTCTTCAATAGTCACGTTATAGCATTCGAGCGCGCAGCTCAACTAAGTAGTCCAATCATGTTGATTCAAATCTAAAGGATCCTACGGTATCCTAAAGATTGTTGCTTTAACTTCTTGTAGTGCTTCATCAATATAGTTAAAGCCGTCTTCAAAGCTGAACATCATTATGAACCCTTCACATAAGATATGCCATTCTCTTGTGCTGTGGCAGAGCTCTGTCTCCAAGTAACAGTTCATCGGGACGACATCGAGGGTGTGACAGAACAAGTGCACCCATTCAGGTTGGTGCTTCACTCCATAATCCTTAGCCCATTTGGCCAGGTGTTTGCTCAAATCATCCTTCCCGTCATACTTGTTCGTCATTCATACCTTCGGCTTCCCAAATCATGTTTTCATCATCCTCCTATATTCATGCCAGTCATCAAAACTACCCTTGTGCATACCGCACCATCTCGTACGCGTAGCATGTAGTGCCCAGTCCAAAGCCTGGAAGCGCTGCTTTTCTAGAACTTCCCTCTCAAATGCATCCAGAAAGACATCCACATCATTTAATCCATCATAAGTGGGCAAATTTCTTATTTCCGACGACACACAGTGCATCAACTTGGTCATCATGTTACAAATCAGCGTGGTTACTTCAAGTAGTCAATTCTTCCAACTCTAATTCTTCATCAGAGTCTGAGGTGTAGGAACTCTCACGATCCCATGTAATTTTTTCATCAGTTGTTGGATTCACCCAATCTTGGTCTCGTGCTGTTATCTTATATGCAGTTCAAATTGTCATCACTTTCATAATCGTGGACTGGTTCACTATAACACGATCCTTCTGCAGGATCTAGGGGTAATACTACATGAAGCGATTTATTTTCAAATATCATCTTCCACTTCTTTAGGTTGATTACCCCATTCATGTCAGTATCACAATCAATTCCAAGGAGCGCAAGGTAGGGGTTGTTGTCGTCCACAATTTCTATTACTTCAAAATCAGCCAATGCGCTCGCGCCTTCAATATCTATAGTTACTCCCTACAACCGTCCCATGGGGATGATATTCTATTGGTTTTGCATCCTTAACTAAATCAGAGACCACTGCAGCACGGGTCTCCCCATCTGCTCCCAAGTCTTCTTTGGAAAATAATTCACGTCTGACCCCAGATCTATATTAACTTGATCCATTTCATAGTCTCCTATCTTCGCGGTGAGTCTCATATCACATCTTGTCGTTGCCTTATGCTTACCAATCTTTTGTACCACGCGCAGTTCACCCGATGTATTTCCAGCGCATTTATTTATGAGTTCATGTAACCCCTTTTCTATCGTGCAACAGATTCATGTAGGTTTCTAGAAAGGTCATAATCATAAAAGGGTCCACTTCTTTAACAGGGATATCTTGGCTTCCTCAGGTAGAGATCTTAGCGAAGCTCTTCTTTGCTTCCATGAACGTTTCACGTGCCCGCTCCAAATCAAATTTCGCCTCCTTCTCTGGAGCTTTGCAGACCCACGTGCTATCCTCAGGTTGTTTCCCCTTATCGTCGCCTGTTGCAATTCCACTTCGTAGCACTATATTCACATTCAAATCTTCTTTGTGAGGCTCAGCCCTCATCATCTGTAGGTTCTGAGTCGGCAACAAAGGTATCACCCCTTTATCACGTATCCTTGCTATCAATGTAGGGTAGTCCTTAATCTCATGATCAAATTGATTACAATATTTGCATGATAGATGCATTGGGTTTGTGCCCTCGCGGGCATAGTGTCCTGGTCCCCCACAATTGTGACAGATCAACTGTCCCCAACCTCTTCTAGGTCCTCCTCCACCTCGGCCTCATCTGCGCCCCTGAAAGCCTATCCATGCGATCCCAGCACCCTGGTTAGGAGGCTATGTTTCTACCTAAACTCTATAGGTAGGTGTTCTATCCATCATCAATTCGTAGCTCCAGAAATTGCGCTCATCATGCCCTACTGACTTACAGAAGTTGCAGAATAGTTGTTGCAGTGTTTGTACAAACTTCTGCAGCAAATGAAAATTATCAGTCATATGTTTCCCCACTACCTGAGATATAGCACACCACAACATAGGCCCCGCGCTTGGTCCTACTTAGACTTTCAGTCTTAAAGGCATCGATCCTCCTCTTGCAATATAGTTCGCAAATATCGAGAAATGGACTTTGTCATGCCCCTGACCTTTACATTTCACGTACCATACCTCTTTGCGCACCTCAGGCCAAACTGTTCTTTCCTGCTTCAAACTTTTCATTTCAAGGCAAAGGTTTTTCAACTGTGCATGGATCTGCTGAACCCTGAGACTCAGATCTTGCATTGGTGTTTCATGCAGTCTTATTGCAATTTCCAAGGCCTCTGCCTGAGTCTTAATCTTCTGTTGTGACACTGCAACCCTTAGGTGAGGCAAGAGCGAAGCCACAAACCACTCGCAGTGCTACCCATCTGTTAAATTCATGTTAGCATCATGGATCATACATTTTAACCTCTGACCCAGCTCCCAAGGTGTCTCACCTAGTTTCATCGCGATTTCCTTGAATCCCACAATTGACTGCACCTCAAATTTAGGCCTACTAAACTATTTATTCAGTGTTGTCTAGACTTTGGCCAACATGGCCTTTGGGTTATCACTAGAGTACTTGATGTACTAGGTTAGTGCACAATCCTGTAAAGCACTAACTAACATTGCCTTCTTCATGTGATTTTCCATGATGCCCTGAGCTTCCCATACAACTTTTATGATGAACCAGAATTTGTCTGGGTTCTCATTCCCCAAGCCCTTAAACAATGGTAGCTTCACTGAATTTTCCATGTTGAACTGTAGTGGAGGTGGTGGTGGTGTGGGTGAAGTCGTAGGTGATGGTGGTGAGGGCGGAGGTGTTGTAGGTGGAGGTGGTATTCGCGGGAACCCCTATTTTATTAACTGAACTTCACTTCGCAGAGAAGCATGTGCTACTCCCTCGTCGTCACTCAAAGGAGGTGAAATCAATGGGCTATATTTAGGACCCATTATTCCTTTGTTCCTGTAATTTTTTTCACTTCGCGTAGCTCCCAACATCAAGGTAACTACATAACCCACTTTTTGCACAATAACATCTTAATCCAAATATTTAAAGAATTAGACTACTTACCTCACGGACACTTGAAGAAGTGCCGCTCTGCCTTGCTGTAACTAACTGAGGTATTGACTATGAATTCAGTCACAAACCCTCCTAGGATTTGATTGAGCCAATTATTGACAACGCGGGTGATATTATCCTCATAGGCTTCTAGTCGTCGTACTAACTCTGGGGTCTAGATAATAGGACCGTCGAGCCTCCACCTTCCTTAGCTATCTGCTAGCTTTGTGATCCACTCGTATAACTCAAATGGAAAGGAGTAGAAAAATATATCGTGGATTTCTGTATACAGGTACCTGTCTAGCCATTGTTCCTTTATTAGTCATGGATTTATGTTCTCCTGTGCCACGAATTCATGGAACCTTTTATCCAACCAGTCTTTGATCTCTTTCTTAGTTGGATTCTAGTGATACGACATCACACATCTCTTATGCAGATCCTGGTCCTGGAAAAGGAACCATTTCTTGGCTTTGTGGGTGCTGACCTAGGTTTAGCATTAGTAAGCCAAACAAATCCCTACACTACTGGCCCTTTCGACAACAGCCCGCGGAGTGCGGACCAAAGTCTCACCTGAAGTAGTATGGGAGTATGCTAGAACCAAGTTTCTGCACCTTGAGATGGTCATGATGTCATTTTATACTACTTACTCCTACCTTCATGTAGGTCACTAAGCCTTCGAGTTCTATCAATCTACGTTTTATCCTATCCTTCAGTACCTTCACGAGGTTATGCGACTAACCTTCGTGTAGCCCTAACCACAGTTCATGTACTTTCGCACTTCTAGGACGATGTATTGTATAGGTTCCTTAGTTATCTTAAGTCACTACTTATCCTACTAGTCGATTATAGTTATCGTCACATAAACTGATATTGCTACTCGCATTCAATTAACAAATATAATTACATACTTTCGCATATCAAATAAGCACGATAATATAAACCCATATCATAACACAATGGAATCAGATGCATTAACAGAGACTAAATACATAGTAATTTGTAAAATACTTCTCTCTATTGATATCTTCAGAGTAATACAGACTCTAACCACTCCACGCACACAGCTGCAGGGGTCCATGCACTCAGCTACGGACTTCTACTCTAGGCCTCTGTGCACTTAGCTGCAGAGCATTTTCTCTATGCTAAGACTCTCGCTCTTATCTCTCACAGAATCATTACATCCCCATCTAGCAAGAACTACCTTAGACTCTTCTAAGAATCTCCTTTTTATACAATCCCATGGTCTGTGGACCATGGGTAGATCTCCTAAAGCCGACATAACTTACATAAAATAAGGGTGGACAAATTTTATGACACTTTTACATCTTCGCACTCCATGAACACAAAATGCAGAGAATTTACATTTTTACATACAAAACTTGGGCTTTCTACCCCAAAACGTGGGCTTTTGACCCCAAAAGTCCTCTTGGGGGAACCCGTTCCCAACGGGCACTCTACCTCTGATAGGACCTCTGCTACATTTAGATCTCGTAGCATATCCTGTCCCACTGCAACAACCTGTGCTAGTTCTATTGCAACCTCCTATTGTCGTTCCTCTACACAACATATGTATGAAGCACTAATAGGTTGAACTGGTCCCACATCTACATGAAACATCAATAGTTTAGTCTCAAAAACATTAAAAAAACACAAAACAAATTTGTAAAACTTATATACTTAAATGGTTGAAATTTCTTACCTAAAGCACCCCATTCCTCTCCCCGAGGAAGCACAAGCTCAAGGTCATCATGGAAATTGATGCCTTCGTAAGGATAGTCGTTGATCATGATAAACTATCTGCAAAGACATCCAAATAAATATAGTGAAAATATGATCACTGACGACCCTGTATGTCAGGACATATGATCTATCCACCTCCTCATTCGTGGCACCCTCGGGTTGATAGGCTCGAGTATGATATGCTGAGGCTGAAGTAATGGAACTCATTCTAATGAAAAAGAAACTAAGATCGCATAATATCCAAATTTCTTTAGCTTTCCCTTATTTTTCCTTAGTAAGATGTTCTTTCATGTTGACTAGAACTCCCTTGCTCTAGTTGAAGAGTGTTGGTTCTAGACACTCCAATACATATTGCATATATGATATGCTTGCCACATGAAATGTGGAGCTACCTACAAATTGTAATAATGAGTAGGATCATTCTCAAACGTAACCGGATTACATCTTTTATATTGATATTTTCATTATTTTTTGGTTGGGCTTGAAGTCTAGAATAGGTGGCGATATAATATTTCATTGTCTCCCCGCCACTTCCCCACTTAGAAGAGATATGGGGGAACCCCTCATAGATAGTCTTGTGAGAAAGTAGATATCCTCTACCTTTATCTCAAGTAGATGTTCCCAAAAATTTAATGCTTGTGCCTAAAAATTCCATGAATGAACAAGGTATTTCAACAAATCCATCTATTTCCTCATATTAGGTAGACATAAGAATTTTAGTAATCCACAGTTCTTTAATGCCTAGAGGGTAGCAGGATCATTTGCTACATTTAAATATTGTTACTCATTCTCTCTTTCTCTCCATATAAAAGCCATTTTTTGTTGATGAACCCATGAAAAATCATCAAGAGATTCATTAGGATCCTTTTCATGCAAAAAAATTATCAAATTTTGAGGGAAAACTGATAAACGAACTTTACATTTGCACCCAATGTACCCTAGGAAAGAAAACCAGAGCACTACACCTCTTCCTGCAGTGCATGAATGGCTGGGTGAAACACACTTTTCAACCCTTTGGGCCTGCATTGGTCCTAGGGAGAAAATTTGTAACCTAGAGACCCTAAAAAACTAAGAAAAATTGCCTGAAAGCATAGAATAGAATCACTGAAAGAAAGATAAAGGTTTTATCTCCTACCTAGAAGTTACGATATTGATATCATCCATTAGATTGGCCATAATCAAATACAGAATATTGAGGGAAAATGTACTCAAAACTCTCACTGTTAGAAGTAAATGTTAAAGAGTAGTATAAGTACTTACTTAAGTTGGATGCATGATTCTTTTCAAGGTTGAGTTGTTATGTCACTACTTCCTGCTTTCCTAGTGATAGACTATGCATGCAAGTCTTCTTTCAAACATTTCAATATTGATGGATGCTTCTTTCTAGGAGACATATACATGGCCTCTAGATAGGTTTCATTGGCTTATGGAGATGATACTTGCATAAATCCTCGTCAATTCCATTATTTTGCAGTTTCGGCTTCTCTAGGATAGGATTTGTCATAGTCATAGAAATGATCTTCTAGACAGACCTATAATGATTCTTATAACTTCAATATTTTCATTTTTTTTTTAAGGTTATAATTCACTGGTCTTTTAGTCCATACAAATCCTTCCAAATATAAGCCCACAGATCTTGATATTCTTGTTAAGGAAGAATGATATTGGAACATATAATAGGTCTTTCCTTGGGTGCTCTGAAGACTAATTTTCAGCCTTTTTGAAATTTTTATGAAACTACAGACCTGAACCTCAGGAAGTGACTAACTTCCTATGTCCATAAGAGATCTTAACACTCCTTACCTCACTCTCCATAGGAATATTCCCGGCCTAATAGCCTACAATGTTTTAGCGAGAGCCCTTATAAAAGTCTTGAAACGACATAGTTTTTACATAGGGTTATCTACAAATTTTCACTCCTGTGGACACTTAAGGAATTTGGTCTTAAATTGAAACATTTTTCAAAATATTTCATTTTTCTTGTATTAGTAACACCTTCAAATAATAGTGACATTCCAACTGCCTTTTCCAGCTGACCTTAGCTCTGATACCATGTTGAGAAATCCATTAGGGAAACAAATTTACTTTAGTTTATTTCTCTTATTATGACATTATCTTTTGATATGTAATTATTAGTTCTTCCAATTTAACTTGTTCTAATAATCAAGACTAATTCCATTCACTAAAAAAAGAAAGGCACAAGATGTAGGCACACATCTAAGGAAAAAACCCTAGATAGGGGAAAACTTAGTCAAGAACTCTTCCTTCTGTAGATTCAAATCACAGTGACACAACCAAGACTCCTAACCTAAACCTCTCCCCATCAATCAAGGCAGCCTTTCCATTGAAGTATTATTCTTCCAAATTTATCTTCAAAATAAGAGTTACGACCCTTCTTCAACCACAAAACAACATTGGCTCTTGAAACTATAGAAAGATAGTTCGGCCTTGTAATTATTTATAACTTAGGCCCTACAATGATAGAGAACTTCGACCCCTGCAATGTAGAGAACTTAGAGCCTAAAATTTAGAGAATTCTGGCCCTGAACATCATTGTTTGTAGTCATACAAACTTGTTGACTTCTTCTACATCAGGTCGACTTCGTTGGGGTATGTATATTTGTTTCTTCCTATATAATGAGCTGACATGACTAGTAGGATAAGCCAACTTGTAGAATATGAAATTCAAGCCAGATTTGAAGAGATTGAGGTTGACTTGATGGTGGAGAAGTTATCATGACTCAAATAATTTTCTTTATTTAATACAATGATTCCACGAAGCATTTACATAACTAAATTTGACTTTGACTCAACAAAATCCTAGAGCACTTAATGGTTGCTTTGACCTATTGACATGGACCCATCATGAAACCCATGCTTTAATAAGTCAATAATAAAATTTATTTTGAAAAATATATTACATCATGACTCAAGTACAATTATGAAGACCAACACTAGTTACATTCTTCAACAAAAGAAATTATTTGTAACATACCCCCTATTATCCTTGGCCCTAATCAAGGGTAGAAGGATGTAGTTACTATGATGACCCAACCTCCAAGATCTAGTTATGGAAGTGGGGTCTAAATTTTTCGACCACTTACATCTTTTTCAAAACATAAAATAGATAGCATCATTGTGTTCATCTCGTCAAGGCCTTTCTAACATTACCAATTTTGTCAGAATCTGACTCCAATATTGAAAGACATGTCCAATTAAAGTCTCAGCCAATTATAATGAGGCATTTTGGCTTAACCTGCCAAGTGGATGTGGTGTCCGGAACCAGTTTTTGAACTGACCACCTATTTAACCGTGATTCAAACTGGAGCCATATCAACCTGGATTGAACCATATTCAATAAACTAGAATTATATAAAATAAATAGTATAATTATTTTTAATGAAAAAAAATATTTTTAAGATTACAAACAATGATTCCAAAACATTAGAGATAAAATATGGAAATCCTTCTAATCTATATACCATGTAAGGTTGCATATATTAAAATGGGACCGAGTGCAATACATATCAATGATATCATTGACATAATGCATAACCCGTGAGGCTCTAAATGGCTTCTAGGGTACCAAAACAACCCTACAATGAGGCTCTAAATGACCTCTCGAGTCTAAAAACAATGCTACAAATCAAGCTACTAGGCCACTAGTCTACTACAAATCAATGATTGACATGATCACTTGTCAAACTCATCACCACTACTACACATGGGATCATCATTTGGAGCTAGATAAAGATAATCTAGCTCATAGTTTGAGGAACTCTTGAAACTCCTCTCCAGCCTCAATAACAATACTAGTAGTAGCATGAGCAACATCATTAGTCCTAGTAGAACTAGAAGCATGAGTTTGTCGAGCTACATGACTGTAGATTCCCTCATGAGTTACCATGTTCCATGCTTGGTCTTTTTCGTTCACTTCCTTCAGCTCTTGGTTCAACTACCATATCTACATTAGGATCAGCACCCCCAACCATGGAAAATTTTAGGGGCTAATATTCATAGGTGGGCTAATTTTCCATGAATTTTCCAAAGAAAAGATTCGCTAATTTCCATTTTTTCTAAAAATGATTAGCCCAAATTTTATAGTAAAAATTCATTTTACCCTAAAAATTGTTGATATATAGTCTTCATATAATATCATTAGAAATTCAAATATTTTTAAAAATATATCAACAAACATTTTATAGATTGCATCTTAGACACTAGTGAGATTCGTCAAAGCTTCTAAACTTTAAAATAAATTTTGATCCTTAAAATTTTCCCTACCCCTAACTCCACTAGATAACTCCAAACTAGCTCCAACATGACAAAAAACCTCCAAACTTGTTATTGCTGCTCCAAAATTCAATGTTGTTGCAGAATTGTCCAAGCTCTCAGATGCACAAACACTAGAAATTAAATGTGTGAGGAAAATAGGAGCTTAAGTGTCCTTTTATAAGCTTGGTGGAGAGATTTACAAGGGAACCTACCATGGTTTGCTAAAAAACACCTCCAAAAACTAATTGGGAGTCCCATCAACATTCCCAACCATGTGGCTTCCTAACCGACTATTTTTTTACAAAAATTAGTCATTTAAGTACAAAACCAGCCAAACCAGCTAGTTTGGTACCAAAACCGACCGATTCGATACCCAATCGGTCCTAACCAACCAACCAATAAGATTTGTTGGGCTGGTTTGATATCTCAGAGAGTTAACCGACCGACTTGGCTGATTTTCGTTCAATTGGACCTATTTTAAAACAAGGAATATATATATATATATATATATATATATATATATATATATATAATAGATATATAATTCAAAAGGATGTGGGTGTGGGCCCTCTATGGTCACATAACCCTGGGAGTTAAATCTTGGTGGCTCTCAACATTGCTCCTCGCTGAACTTTTGGGGACAATATTTTGGGCTGCCTTGGCAGCAAAAACTCTACATTTGGGCTTGGCCTTCCCTTCAACTGGAAAATTGATGTGTACATTCCACACATTGATTTTCCACATAGAATGGGCCCCACATTCCAAGTCATCATGGGTGATAGATCTCAATAGTTCTATCAAGCCTTGCATCCAAATATTTCAGGGTATGGGGTTTGCCTACATAGGCGGTGTCCCACATAGTCTTCGAATGTAGCCATTCACAGCTTATCAGTTATATGCATTTGGAGGGTTATCCCCGCTTTATGTGTTGGGAAATAGGATCCATCACCACCCCGTTCTCTTAATTTGATCCCAACATTTTTCCCTTGATGCTTCACTTAAAACCTCGAGGTTCATTCAATGCCCATGGATGCTCATGCATCAATGCCCTGGATATCCCATGCTTACACATGTGGTTATGCCACCAGGTCACTTGGCCTACCAGGCTTGGGTTCCCTGACCCCTTAGATCTCTAAACCACCAAACTTAAGTAAAATGTGAAGAAATTGGGCCCTTCTACCCTCATAAATCGATCATGGTGGTTCTATTGTATATAATTCATTGTGGTTTAGTACCCGGGCCTTATGAGTACTATATGCGTATGCTCAAATCCGATAGTTTTCCAAGGGACTCTTCCCTTAGCACTTGTCACATATATGTACAGGCTGAGACTTAGTCCAAGTCTTAGTCGCAATGGTTTTCTTATTAATTTGGGAGCCTAACTCCAACTTTGACTTGATTTACATATAATTTTATAAATCCCCCTTAGCCTGCAGTGTGCAAAGCACATGTATATAAATGTGTGCCATCCCTCCAGAGACTTCAACAGGTATCAACCCATCCCATTTAACACACACACACATATTAATCATATGACTAACACTATCCTCCCTAAGCTTATAAATAAACACCAACTAGATATATAGGCCAATTACACAGGTCATTAAACACAGAGAGAGAATTTTAACAACAAGGATTTTCTCATCCTTCATGCTCAGCTAATTAGATCGATTTCAAGCATAGAGTAAATAGAGGAATTGAAACATTCCTTCAACAAAACGATAAATATTATAGATATCTACCCATCTCTCAATACACAAGCCATTTATACCAATTGGAAAACTTGAATAATTACAGGAATTGAACCATTCCTGTAAAATATTCAAGAAATGCTTTTGCACACGAATGACATTCTTTATTTTCAACATTTGTCTGACAATAACATGAAGACTAAAGATTCCAACAAGTCTACACAAATAAATTACCCATTTACATATATTTCAATCTGTTCATGCGTAGGTAGGTTTAAGTTATTTCAATATTAGTACATCCACAAGTAATGGACCATATCACATGATATTTACACAATCATTTACATTCTTGTAATAACAACACTCCATGAAATTAGCATAACATTATTTCCATGCAGATAAAAGAGACATAATAACAAACTCAAGCACAAAACATAAGAATGAACGTATATTGTAAGAGACTTGGCAAATAAGAGTGGGACTCTAACTCTCCACTCAATAATAGAAAAGATACAACCATCGTCACTTGTAACTTTCACCCCCGAGACAAATTCTAATGCTTCAGGTGCAGCACTTGTTAGGAATTGCACCCAACAGAACAACTGAAATAGGATACCACACGGCCACACTGTCGTCATCCACCAGCTACACACATTATCATTTACTCTTTTTAGGCATAATCACATTCATGCTAGGATTTCATTGTACAAATAGTTTTTAGCTCACATTCAGGAGAAGAGAATCAACATCAAGGAAGATTATTTAGTAGATAAGTTGTTGCACGAGCATAGAAGTAATTTTTACCAAATAAATCATCAGTGAGAGCATGCACCAGTGTTGTTAACACCTGGTGGTTCATCAGCTCCCAAAGTACCTCGGTGCTTTTATCCTAGGAAATGCTTCATCAATCCACAAACTTCCAGTGGTTCTTCAGCCTTTAGGCAAGCCACTTCCCTCCACAATGTTTCTCACCCAGCAAGCCTCTTGAAGGTTCGTCAACTAGTTCACCTTCTCTAGAGATTTATCATTGTGTGTTTTAGACGTTTTTTTGTACCTTCCCACATATCGACTGTCTCTCTTTCTAATGCTCCACTTAGTTAAAAATTTCCTTGGACAATACAACCCATGATGCCTTTAATATGTTGTCCTCTTCTTACTTTTTATTGGGACTTAAAAGACATGTGTGCCTGTCCTCTTCTTTTTAGTTGAATTTATTGCATAGTTAGCCCATTTAAAAACCACTCAACCAACCATGACTTATATTTAAAACTACAATTCCCTCAAGCAATCTCCTTCCTGAAGCAACTAGAATCTATGTCCCTTTCTCTTAACGCTTTAATTAATTACAATTATTTTCAATGAAGGAATATTAACGAGGGTATGACACACTAGCCTCCTAGAAACGGAAATGTGTCAAAAACATGGTAATATACAATTCCATCAAGATAAGGTTGTCGATGGAATTGATGAGTTGCCCAATCAAATAGAAAATTTATCATTATTATCTTCCCTTTCTACTAAAGTTTCTTGTGAATATATCTTTTATATTGACTTTGGTGCAAGCGAGTATACATCTCTCAATAAAGAGGTATTTGAAGAGGTTAAGGAGTGTAGTTCTAGAGATTGATTTAATTATTGGGTGATGAGAAATCTCATGAGGTAGAAGAAGTAGGAATTATTCATTTTCAAATAATAAGTGGAAGCATAACATTGATAAAGAATATATTTTATGCTCCTAGCCTAAAAAATAAATTTTTTCAATGAGGGTTATTGCTGATCACAAAAAATAAAGGTCGAGTTCACTAAAGGTAAAACTATATAATCCAAGACTGTAAGTACTAAATTTCAAGGTGCTTTACAAAGGCATTAGATATGGTGTTTTGTATATATCGATTATAGGTGTTAATATCAAAGCTCATTGCGACTCACTTCAAGGTAAAACTTTCTACTTCTATTTCTCTTGAACAATTTGATTTTTTAAATAATCGTCAAATCCACGATGTTGTGGCCATAGCTAAAGAGAGTATACACCCCATTAAGGTTCGTAGGAAGGAGGTTATCATTTTAAAATTGGATATTCATAAGGCATATGACTATGTGGACTGGACTTTTGTTCGCTTGACCTTACACAAGATCAGGATTTATGCTGGGGTCATTGAATGGATCATGACATGTATATCTACAGTTTGTTATGGAGCATTGTTAAATTATGTTCCCACAAATTTCTTTGAAGTGTTGGAAAATTTGGAGACTTGCATATTATAACTCATTACACTAATCCAAAACGTACTAAAAACTGGGAAAACTCTCCGATTAGGCCACCCAACGTCTTTAAGCCAGTCTAGACTATGCATTGCATAGTCTTAGCCCTCAAGCAACAACCTAGTCTCTTGGCACTACACAATGCAAATTTTTTGCTTCCCATAACTGCGCACTAAGTAATCTCCGTGCTCAAGCCCAACCCCTAAGCTCCAAAACTACGTACTATTTCCCTCCAATTAGCCCTGAGTTGTGCATTGTGCAGTCTCAATCCTCAAGCCTTATGCTTGAGCCTCTCTAGTATTGTGCAATGGGAAAACTTAGTGCTCAAGCCCTCATCCTATCTTTTTGACTCCCTTAACTACACAATCCTCAATCCCAATGCAGCCTAAAATTCACATTGTGTAGTCTAAAGGAATTTTCCTAGCCCTTCATTGCCTGAGTTACGAAATTGCCCAGACCCTAAGCCTCTCTCTTAGACTGCAACCCAGTTTTAGCTCAACCAGTCCATCATTGTGCACCATCTTAGTTTAGGGGTTTATGAGATTGATGTCATCTAGTCATGAGAGAATTGTAGATGCAAGTACTATATCATTCTATGACAAGATGATGAAGGAGATGGAGAAGGAGACCATGCTAGAAGATAAATTTTTATTTGAAGATATAATTTGATCAATCGGGAGGAAGAAAAGGGACATTAGTTTGTGACAATAGTTCAAGATCTAATAACACTGAAGACTCCTCATCTCTAAGCCATATGGAAGTGGAAGAAGAAATCATCTTCAAGAAGACACAAAGCAAGTAGTAGATAAGAATGGCTTGATATTTCCATGTCATCATGTAGTTCATGTCATCAGTGTCATGTCATTAGTCATCATGTGCCACATTAGTTTGTGGATTATGTAAATTATTATTAAAAAATGTATTGTAAAGTGGAAGTCTAAAGGACATATACATAATGTAAAGAGCCATGTAAGAGTTGAAAAGTAATAGGGAAGTCAAACAATCATGAGGGTAGTCAAAGAGTCATAAGGGAGGTGAAGGTTCACCCCATTTGTTATATATACACCCTCATTGTACAAGCAAAGGAATTTTCACATTGTATTCTCCCATAAGGCATCAGAAAGGTAGACTTAGTACTTTTGGGGAGCAATTAGTGGTTTCAACACTCCACTATTGGAGCTAGTGGTGTTCGTTGTATTCATGTGTCTTTGACTATTACTTAATATTGAATCTTGATGGCCAACACGTTTCTCATGCATGGATTATGAATATTTGTAAGATTGTTCTATAAATGTTTATGATTCATGTTTTATTTCCCCCGTACTAAAGTAGTTGAACTATTTCAGTTATTTTAGTTCTTATTATATTGAGAATGTGTTGTAATGGTTGTAATTCTCATCGCATCTATGTGGACTACTCTGTTGGATGTTAGATGAATCTTTCTTGCTTGTGTACATTTCTACTGGGGTAGTATTATTACCTCTCTCTTAGAGGCTTATTTTCTTTCCCCTTTGTAGTAGATGAACCTTGACACACTTGCAATCGAACATTCACCAGGCACACCTACTTTCTTTTTGAAGGCAGATATGTGATTCTCTCTCTCTAATAGCTAAAGCCAAGACAAATCCTTAAGTAGATGACAGCCAAGTTGTATTCTGGATGGGGATCCTATACCAAATTATGTGAGGTCTAATTGGGACCACATATTAGGGAGACCCCTTTGAATGATAGCACGTCTGACACTGTTAACATGGTCATGGACAAAGTTTCTAAGATGGCTATATTGGCAGCCTGCAAGAAGAGTATCACAATAGAGGAAACTGCCAAACTCTTTTTTGAGCGAGTGTGGATACATTTTGGGATCCTAGAGACCATTGTATCAGGTTGGGATAGTAGGTTCTTAATCACTTTCTGGTGGAGCCTCTATACACTATTAGGCACCAAGATCACCAAATTGACTGCATTCCATACCCAAATTGATGGCCAGACAGAGGTCATCAACATGATGATAGTGGACATACTCCACATGTACGGTGACTCCAAGAATCCATGAACCTGAGATGAGAGCCTTCCTTATGTGTACCACAACTATGATAGAGCTCTTCACAGCTCGAATGGTTGCAATCCTCTTCAATTGGGTCTGGGATTTCAAGCATTGAGTTTGGTTGATGTTGTCATGCCTCATTCGACTACACACACAAAACCCACACATGTGTGGTCTAAGGCTGTCAAAGCAACTAGGTTTATTGAATGGATCCAGCACATCCGCTAGTAGGTTCATGACATATTGGAGAAGTCCAATGCCAACTAAAAGAAACAACATGATCAACATTGGGTGCCACATAAGTTTTAGGTGGGTGACAAAGTTTGGTTGCATTCACCGAAAGAACGCTTTGTCGGAGCCCTTGGAAGATCCGACTACTCTAATACGGGCCTTACACCATCACCAAGGTTGTGGGTGGCAACGCTTTTGAGCTCAAAATTCCCCCATTCCTTGGCTTGCATCCAATGTTAAATCTACACCACCTTTGGCCATAATTTCCATCATTGTTGAACACGTCAGACATTACAAAACATCTAACACAAACAAATCTCCAACTTATTGCATGGAACAAGAAGAACAACTAATACCAATTGATTGCATGGAACAAGTCACAATTGATTGGATTATGGACACATTGTTATGAATAATCTGGTATCTACGGATAAATACTAATTCCATAGATAAGTAGCCATATCTAAAAAAACAACTTAAAGCACTTTAACCTTTTTCTATAAACAATAGATAAGACAAAGAGAATGAGAGGACCTACTTGTACTTTCTCTTTCCTCTTGTCTCCTTTTTATTGGCCCCATCACTCCTTCCCGTAGTTAACACGCTTGAGAAGTACCTGTAAACATAAACAGAAGACAAAGAACCAAACAAAGCAAAAGATATATTGATTACAAGTAAATGGAATTAGATACATTCACACATATAAGAATCATACATCAAGATAAGCATATGGAAAATGGTGTAAATACTTTATTGAATAGAAGGAAGAATTACAACCATGAAGCCTGATTCGAAGTCACTCCTATAGCTTTGGTTCCATCCACATCACATCATAAGCATGACATTCCGGTAGCATAATGACACTTACCATAGTCTCAATTCTCAAACTAACATTATTTCCTTACAATTCATCGAAGTCCAACCCTTTATCACTTAGATGAGTGCTCAATTTATAGGAAGATGGAGGAGGTTTTGTCATCAATGAGGGTATTGAATGTCCTTCCAAACTTATAATTAGTTCCATGGAGGAAGGGATTAGAGGATAGGAGGTATCTTAACTCACCCCTCATCCATTTTTGAGCTCATAGGAGATGATAAGTGTGGGAATCTTCTAGAAGGCTCCAGAAGATAAGAATATTCCTAGAACCCTATGAAGATTTTGCTCAATCTCACCTAGCACAGGTGAAAGTGGGCCTAAGTGCTCTATAGAGCACCCTGGGCCTAAGTGCTCTGTAGAGTACCCTTGCATGGGCCTACCTATGTTGATCCCTCTAGGAGTCATTTCATGATGTCTTCAAGCCATGAAACTGTCAGGGAAGGAGGAATTCAAAGTGTTGACTTTTCTAGGGCATGCAGCAACTGAATTAGGGTCTGATAAGCCCTAATAGTAATGATCTGGATGATGGGAGTGATGTTCCAAAATATATCTATAACAACTGCGCCCTAAAGCATGAAGTCAAAGAATGTTAATGTCAAGTGAAATGCTTTACAATGTGATGAGGAGGTTCCGAAGTGGATGGGACTTGCATCAATTACAACACATAATATCATGATATTTTGATTTTTTCTCATGAATCACTGATGGAAGGCATACCCATGCTCAACATATAAACTTTCATTACAAGTACATATATAGTCGTCTACACATATAGAACAATGATCGGATGACCATCAATGTAAAGCCATTGTACGGATGATTTAGTACTTTCCTAAAATCGCAGCCCGGATGGACGAAACTAGATCCGGGGTCTTCTATCTCATTCAATCGTTCACTCAAGTACGATCCTAACCATGTGAATATGTGATTTAAAGTCGAACATTGGAAGACACCGTCTAATTACAAGCTGATGATGTAGGCTGTTAACAAACATGAGAGAAATCACTAATAATGATAATGATCCTTAAGGTATTGCAGTACATTCTGCATGGTGTGAATGGATGTTTTGATGTCGAACACCATACAAATTATTTCTGTCGAAGGCCAATGATGTCAACCTATTATCGGAAGTGAGAAACTTTCCATTGATGTATGAAAGCCTCAAAGTACTGAAGGGGTGTTTCTAAGTCAACTTCTTGGATAATGTGCTAATGTTGGCAAGAAATGACTTGTCGTAGGAGGGCCTTGATGTATCCCACATCAATGACATGAAATGAGTGCAATGATTTTTGGAGACGTAATTTGACTAATGACACAAGGTTTAGGAATGACAGTCATGAAAATGAAGGTTTATGAGTATTGCAAAGGATGAATTTTAAATGAGTGACTTCTCTTGAACATGTCAGGGACACTGAATGGATTGGCAACATTGACCCAAAACAAAAGTAATGGATGGTATGATATACCAAGGTATGATTACCATCAAGAAGATAACCCAACCCAAATAGTCACAGTGATGAAGTGAAAGTGTCATGTTCAAGAGCGACCTACTACCAAAAGTGGTTTACCCCTCTTCCCATTTTCCCTAGTAATTGCTGACCAGTACCTCTTTATTTTTATCAAGCTTGAGGAGGATAACATATGCTTTTTGTATAATTCCACCCTTCAGGTGAATCCATCGCTATGTGATGTTTTAATGAGTCTAGTGAAGGTAAAACTTGGTCTTGTCATGATCGACAAGTTTGTCACTATTTGACATTTTAACGAGTTTAACGACAATGATAACTTGGTCCTTTTCATGTTTAGAGAGTTTAAAAAGGGACAAAAAGAAAAATCCACAAGTTCATTTTCTTAGGTTTGTCTCTCGAGGCCAAAAAAGCATACAATACGAGAGAGAACCTATTGACCATGTTTGGCCAACGTATTCCTTTTTCGTAAATAATCTACCTCAGCCAAAAAAAGGGTTAAACTTATATTGAGTAGATGTTGTTACCAATCCATTTAACGAGTTGAAAAGGACAAGCGCTCGAAAATATTTTCATAGTTAGAGAGTCTGAAAAGAGCTTAAAGAGAACTCCAGTTTAAGGAATGAATGGTGTCTTGGATAGCAACTAGTTTCGATGATGTTGGAACTTCTCAAAACATGATGATTTCTGTGAAGACGCTTTAATAAGACCACTCATGGCAGCTATTCCTTAAAAAGGGTCAAACAACCAAGTGAAAGTGTATGATTGGCCAAGCAGATAGTGACGATGGAAGGAGAAAAACCAAGGCTCATATGATGGAAGAGGCTGATAGAATGGCAATCACTAGGGTTAAAATGGAAATGGGTTCATTTTACACAAGCT
The DNA here is from genome assembly GCA_000404065.3 of Pinus taeda. Taxonomy (NCBI): domain Eukaryota; kingdom Viridiplantae; phylum Streptophyta; class Pinopsida; order Pinales; family Pinaceae; genus Pinus; species Pinus taeda. The sequence goes on from APFE031044988.1 coordinate 31,632, forward strand.
TGAACCATAGGGAACTATGTTTGGATTCAATTTCATGTTTACACAAGCCTTAAACAAAAAAACTATGCTTGGATTCAGTTTCATTTTTAGACAAACTTGAAACAAAGAACTATGCTTGAATTTAGTTTCATTTTTACACAAGCTTGAAATGAAGAACTATGCTTGACTTTAGTTTCATTTTTACACAAGCTTGAAATGAAGAACTATGCTTGAGATGGTTTACATGCCCCCAGCATCGTGAAAGGGAGAGTCTCCTATAACCAGATGGACATCGCTGCTGTGAAGCAGGATGGTTATCTGACGTCTTTTTGGCTTCATCTAGATAGGGACAAAGGCGAATGGGGTGATTCCCTTCACATAACCTACAAGGAGACTTAAATTTACCACTAGGTGCATTCTCCAAAGCTTCATTAAATTCACGTAAGTAGACTACTCGTGGCTATCAGGTGGATGGAATGAAGGTTCATTTATGAGATCAAGTGAAAGACATGATTGGGATTTTACGAGATCTACTCAAAGACTCAACTTGGAACTCGGGACCTTGTTTCATTTTTTAATGAGCTTGACACAAGACAAGGAAATCTACTTATATTCCTTATTTCATTTTTTAACAAGGTTGACACAAGACCAGGAACTATCCTCATACCCTTTGTTTCATTTTTTAACGAGCTTGACACATGACAAGGAACTATGCTCTGGAACCCTTTTCATTTTTTAATGAGGTTGACATAGTAAAAGAAATATCCTCATGTTCTTGTTCATGACCCATAACAGGTCATGACTTCCAAGATATTCTCATCAGATGGGAGAACAATGCTCTAGAAGGGATCCGTAACAAGGAATCTGAGATCTGGTTCCAATGCCCCCTGTACATAATGTACAACATCATGGAATTGGTCGTGAGTTGATGTAGGCATGGAACAGGTTGCCACGTAATTGACCCATGGCGGGGAAGATACCATTCGGATAAAAGGACCATTTAGGGAAGATGGTTGACTGGAAGCCATATTTGGACTGGGAAATGAAAGTTGGTCAACAGTGATAATTTTCCCTTCATGTGGGAAATACATCACTCGAAAGAGTGTTGAAACAATAGCTCCCATGTCATAAACATAGTCATGCCCAAGAAGTAAATCTTAATATAAAGGGCCTGGGACTACCATCACATTGAGAGAAACAATTTTTCTTCCCAAAGTAATAGGCAACTAAGGAAGGATCCCTAATGGTTGATTGGTTCCTCTATTAAAAACCAACATATTCTGGGTAATAGGCACAAGTGGGGGCAGACTGAGCACTTGCCATGCAGTGGAGGAAAGGATACTCAAATATGCCTTCATCTATAATAGTGCCAGACACAACCATATTACAAACCTGTACTATGATCTAGAAAGGCACATAAGAAGGAAGATGACATCCTGCCAGTCGATTCCAATCAAAGGAAGCGACCATACTAGTTGGAGGGGTTACCATAGAAATGGGAGAATTAACCCCTTGAGTTACGAGAGCGGGAGGATATGTTTGCTGTCTTGATGGAATAGGAGGATTTTCCCCAAGGTCATTGGAATCTAACCAAACAAAAAGAACCTAAGTGGTACCATATTCACTCTCTTCAGGAAAAGTACGATTAAAAGAAGGTGAAATTGGGTCAACTGTTTCCTTGACCTGTGATCAGTCAGGTATAGACTCATGGGATTCACATTCAGAGAGAGTGGGTTTGACTGACGGTTCATTTGGGTCAGTCACTTATCAACTAGTGAAGGATTAAGGGATAGTCTCCTGTAACCAGATGGAAGTCATTGCGGTGAAGTAGGATGGTTATCCAACATTTTTTGGCTTCATCTAGATAGGGACAAAGGTGAATGGGGTGATTCCCTTCACATACCCTATAGGGAAACTTAACTTTACCCTTATTTCCATGAACTTTACTACCACTAGTTGATGATGTGTCACCAGCATGATCTCCAGAAGTTGATGACACAAGATGATTTGAATGGGGAGACCATTCTTCTAAGATCTGAGGAATACCAGAACAATTTCGAAGAAGATGGTCTCCCACACAAAGTTTGCATGGATATCGAACTTTGTGAGGCTTGACAGATGGTTTCTCATCAGATATTGCATTCAAAGCAATGGTTGCTCAATTGCACCTCTGCTGAATTTGCTTCTTCTTCTTCTTAGCCACCTAGTTACTAGTACCAATACTTTCACTAGGCGAAGAGGAAGAAGGCAAAGGGTCAACTTTAGGATCAACTGGAGGTTGATTTTGTCTAGTTGGAGGAGTACTCAATGGCGGAGAAATCACAAAATTTTGAACCAAGGAGGTTGAAGACAACCATAATAACAAGCCAATGGTAAATCCCGGAAGGGACAATGTAGCCATATATGGAGCACCAATATTTCCAAAAGGAGGAAAAGGACTAGGATTCCCATCAAATGGTGTAGTTATTAAAGAGTCATAGGGTTGTCTGCCCTTATTTTGATAATGTAATGTTGGTTGTAGAAGATCTACCCATGGTCTACGGACCATGGGATTGTATAAATAGAGTGAAGCTGTAAGTAGTTAAGGCAGCTAATCTAATCGAAGATGAAGAACATATGATGTATGCGAGATATCTATGAAGTGTAAAGTCTAGTTTTGGGTTGTAGAGTGGGAAGAGGCTCTGCAGCTAAGTGCGCAGAGGCCTAGTAGTCCGCAGCTAAGTGCGCAGATGCCTATAGCTGACTGCACAGGGAGAGTCATGTATGTAATTATCTGGAAGTATTAATAAAGAGAAGTTTCTATCAATTCTGCGTCTTTATTTCTTGTTTTATGCATTGGTTATATTGGGTATGAATTTCACTTCTAATGCTTATATGATGAGTGAATATGTATAATTGTATTGGTTAAGAGAACACAAGTTAGAATATCTATTTACGTGAAGATAATTAAGATCTGTTAATAAGATAAGTAAGATATTCATTTTGGGTTTGGAAATAACATAGTTCACTACCATAGAAGCGCGAAAGCATCTCAACCCCCGGTTAGGGTTGTGCGAAGGTCGATTGTAACATATCGCGAAGCTACTAAAGGTTAGAACAAAGTGTGAAGTGACCTGCGTGAAGGCAGGCATGGTTGGACTAAACCGACATCATAACCATCTCAAGGGTGCAAAAACTTGGTTCTAGCATCCCCCCATACTTCTTCGGGTGAGAATTCAGTCCGCGCTCCATCGGCTGATGCTGAAAGGGCCAGTAGTGTAGGGATTTTTTTGGAAATAACTTTGAACCTGGGTCAGGTCCCCATAAGCCAACAAATGGTTCCATTCCTGAGAGTGGAATCTACATGAGATGTGTGATTTCTTTTAATTGGAGTCCAACTAAGAAATAAATTGAAGGCTAGTTGGACAGACGAATCCACAAGTTCACAGCGTAGGAGAACAGAAACCTATGATTATCAAAAGAAGGGTGGCTAGACAACTACTTGTATACGGAGATCCATGAAATCTTTTTCGCTTCCTTCCCTACTGAGCTATACGAGTGGATCGCGAAGTTAGCAGATAGCCAAGGAAGGTGGAAAATTGATGGTCCTATTGTGTGGACCCTAGATCTAGTGCGAAGGTTGGAAGCATCAGATGATAAGATCACCCGCGTCATTGATCATTACCTCGATTGTGTTATAGGAGGATTTGTTACTAAGTTCGCAGTTGACACCTCAGTCATCTACAGTGAGGCAGAGCAACGCTTTCTCAAAGGACCGCAAGGTAAGTATGTAAAGTCTTTGAATACTTGGATTAAAATGTTATTGTGCGAAAATCAGATTATGCTGTTACCTTGATTGTCAGGGCTAGGCAAAGTGGAAAGGTTTACAGGAATGAAGGAATAAGGTTCCAGAAATTAGCCCCTTGATTTCACCTCCGCGAGGGAACGAGGAAGAGCTCGTGAAGGTCTCTCCATGAAGTGCTATTCATTCGATAAGACAAAGAATTCCACGAATTCCACCTCCACCCATAGCACCACCAGCTTCACTGCCATCACCTCCATCTTCACCCGTACCAACTCCACCACCACTGTGATTTAGTATGGCAAACACAATGAAGTTTCCTGTGTTCAAAGGTTTAGGAAATAAGGATCCAAACCAATTCTGTCTTGTTGTAAGAGTTGTATGGGAAGTGAAAGGTGTTACAAATGACCATATAAAGAAACAAACACTAGTTAGCACCCTGCAGGATCACATGCTAACCTGTTATATTAAGTATTCCAACGATAACCTGAATGCGAGAGTCGCAGATATCTAAACAACGCTAAATAGAGAATTTAGCAGGCCTAAATCTGAAGCGCAGTCGATTGTGGGATTCAAAGAGATCATGATGCTACCAAGTGAGTCTCCTTGGGAACTAGATCAGAGGCTAAAATGTATGATCTGTGAAGCCAATATGAATTTCATAGATGGACAACATCGCAAATGGTTTGTAGCTTCACTACTACCACATTTAAGGAGTGCGCTATCACAGTAGAAGATAACAACTCAGGCAAAGGCCTTAGAGATTGCTATGAGGCTACGTGAGACCCCGATGCAGGATCCTAACCTAAGAGTTTAACATATCCATGCGTAGCTAAAGAATTTGTGCCTTGAGATGCAAAGTCTGAAACAGGACAGAACGGTTCAACCAAAAGTGCATGAAGAAGTGTGGTGCGTGAAATGCAAGAGTTAGGGTCATGACAAAGACCATTGCCTGGTTTTTAAAAATGACCTCGCAGAAGGAGGATCGATGCCTTTAAGGTCGAAAGCCCAAGTAGGACCTAGCGCTTCGCCTGCTTTGTGGTGTGCGATTTATCGAATAGCAGGAAAACATGCCACGGACAAATGCCACTTGTTACAGAAGTATCACAACAGTTTTTTTGCAACTTTTGTAGGTCGGTGGGACATGACGAGCACACTTGCAGAAGTTATGAATTAATGATGGATAGAACTCCCACCTACAGAGTTCAAGCTGAAACGAGGCCCCTTGACCAAAATGTAGGAATGGCACGAACATGATTTCAAGGGCGCAGACAAGGCTGAAGTAGGGGAGGACCTGGTAGAGATCGCGGACATTTGATTTGCTACAATTGCGAAGGGCCAGGACACTGTGACCATGATTACACTAATCCAATGTTCCCGTCATGCAAGTATTGCATTTTTTTTTATCATGAGATGGAGGATTATCCTATGCTGATAGCTAAGATATGCAACAAAGGAGTGCTACCACCTCCCCCGACTTAGAACTTGTAGATGATGAGGTCTGAGCCGCGCGAGGAAGAGCCAGACCTAAACATTGTGCTCGAAAGTGGAATCGTGACAGGAGATGACAGGAAATCAGCCAAAAGAGAGTACATGAGTTTGTAAAGCCGCAGTGAAAGAAGCTGCATTTGATTTGGGGCGCATTCAAGAAACCTTCATTGAAGCTAAGAAGCGCTTCACTAATGCCTCCACTTCAGGAAGCAGAGATAAACCGAAGCCGAAAATGGACCCATCCATGCTGACAACTTTCCTTGAAACATGTATGAAGTTACCGCACGATTGTAAGGTTATGAAAGTGTTATAGGAGCTCATCAACAGATGCATTGGGACTGTGCTAGGAGAACCGTGTGTAGTCTGGAAGATCAGAAATCATAAGACAAGGACAAGATGAGAAACGAGACTTATCGCATAGATCGGAGAATGCAAAATGGATCAAGTCATCCTGGATTTGGGATTGGATGCAAATGTTCTGCCAAAACAGACATGGGAGTGAATGGGAAGACCCACACTGCAATGTTCTCCAATTCAGCTAAGGATGGAGAACCAGTAGAAAATAATACCCATGGGGAAATTGCAAGGAATAACTGTGGATATTGAGGGAACAAGTGTGATGACATATTTTGAAGTGATAGAGATTGTTGATGACAATAATCCCTACCCCGCGCTCCTAGGGATTGACTGGTTTATTGATATGAATGAGGTAATAAATTTGAAGAAGCATAAAATGGTCTTTGATAAGAAGTCACTGCACGTAATTATACCCCTGGACCATGCTGAAGGATCGCGCTATACAGAGCCGGTCCGCGACTATGAGAGTGAAATGATTTGGACTACATCTACAAGATAACAATGCAAGACCAAGACTGGGTAAAACCCACCATGGATGGGTGGATTACATGGGAGCGCGAGAGCTCCTTCTCTTCGGATTCTGATGAAGAAAAAGAGCACTGGGAGAATCGGTTACATGAAGTAACTACGCTGAATTGCAATATGATGACCAGGTCGTTGAATTGCATGTTGACAGAAGCAAGAGATCTTCCTACTTATGATGGTCTAAATGAGGTAGATACCTTCTTGGATGCATTTGAAAGGGATGTGCCAGAAAAACAACACTTCCAGGCCTTGGATTGGGTACTACGCGCTACGTCCATGAGATGGTGGGGTACACAAAAGGGGAGTTTTGATAATTGGCACAAATGTAGGAGAGTGATGAAAGTACAATTTGGGAAGCCTAAGATGTGCATCTGCCCAAGTGTACGTAGGGCTATGGAAAAGAGCCCCAACTTGCGCGGATGCACATGTACTCCATGCTGAAATACCTGGTCAATAAGCATGTGTTGTGGGGGGCGAACTTACAGATGGCTCTTAATGTTGGGAATACATTATGTAGGAAGAGAAATTGACCAAGGAACTGCATTGACCAAGGTATGCAATGTGCAGTGAAGTGATTGGGACCTACACGTACCTCTAGCGTTATGGGCTTATCGGATGACATGCTAGAAACTGACAGGACAGACACCTTTCAAGCTTGTCTGTGGAGTGGAAGTTGTAATGCCTATGGAATACATCGTGCCTAGTCTACGCATAACAGTTCTCAGAAGTATGATGGATCACAGAGCCCTGGAGGAGAGGCTCATGTAGTTAGAGGAACTCAAGGAAGAACGATTTTTGGCTAGATTTCACCAACAAGTCCAAAAGAAGCGTGAAAAGGCCTGGCACGATCAACATATTAAGTCACACACCTTTAAGGTGAATTATTTGGTATTTTTGTGTGATAGTAAGTTTGATAAATTTCCAGGGAAACTCATAATGCATTGGCTGGGGCTGTATGTTATTAAGGAGATTACCGGTGGTGGTGCGGTACAATTGGTAAAGTTAAATGGAGAACCCTTCCCAGGAAAAGTGAATGGCAGTGATCTGAAGCCATACACAAGTGCCCGACCATTTGGCTAGCTGACAAAAGCATAGTTTTAGTGCTCCAGGAAACTGAGAGGAGGCATAGGACTATAAACTACTCTGCCCGAGAACTACGTGATGTCAAGATTTTGCACAGTAGCGAGGTGTCACAGGGTCTACAAAAATGCGAGGACAGCTGCACTGCCACGCAAGTCAGCCGGAAAGTGACCATTAAAGTCACTATTCACAATGTGATGCTTTGGTTGAGGCCAAATGGAATGGGCGATAGGCATTTAAGGCAAACTTTATGGTCTAGATTCTTGAAAATCTGTATCTAATCTAGCATTAATGGACTGAATGTGGGGGGAACGATCGGATTCAAATTCAAAAGGCATTGTAAATTACAAATGGTTGTCCAGCAAACAACACTTGGAAATTTGAGAACTGAGCTGTTGCACACTCAGATATTCATGAACCAAGACTTATTCAATATTCTGAAAGTGAATTTGTTTCTTGAGCAATTACCAGAGACACTGAGACAACTATAGAATCACACTATGGTAGCACCTAAAGAAGTCATGGATGCCAGAGAAATGAAAGCCGGGGAAGCTACACAGGAAATTGTGGAAGTAGAATCCCCATAAAGCATCGGAATAATCGCAGAAGTCCCTAAATCACTGCCCACGGTGAGACCTAAGAAGGATAAGCAGGCCAAGATATCAGTGTGCGGTTCTCACCCAGAATCCACTGAGGACCAAGCTCACATTGGAGGAAAAGGGGAAGGCCATCAATTTGGAGGTCGATGAAGAGGAAGAGTTTGAAGAAATCTTGGTGGAGGAGGTAAATTGTTGGGTAGCGGAGGTCCCGCGTAATAGTTTTGGGGCAGAAAGCCCACAAAGTTGGATTAAATTATTGTAAAAACTCTGAAGTATGCGAGCACGAAATATAAAAGGTCAAGTCAAAGGGTTGTCCACCCAAGAAATAATGTAAAGTAATAGGAAGTAATTTGGTCTGCGGACCATAGGAAAGTATAAATAGAGCGTGGCTCTATGAGGGAAATGTAGTTCTTTTTGGGGATATAATTCAGATCTAAATTGTAATGGGGTGCTAGGAACAATATGAAATCATCTGTAATTCTGAGTTGAGGGGTTGGGTAGGGGATAGAGGCTCTGCATCTGTGTGCACAGAGGCCTAGAAGAGTCCACAACTATGTGCATGGGCCCCTGCAACTGAGTGCGCAGGGTAGATCTGGATGTAGTGGTGAAGAATAATAATAAAGATAAGTTGCTTCTGTAATTCTATGTTATCATGCATCTGACTTTATGATTTACCTTTCTATATCTGTTTAAATATGAATGCAATAAATGTATGAAAATTTGGGTTCATTTTAAGTGCACGAATGGTTAAACTTGTTAAATGTTTACTTAAAGACCCTGCTAAGAAAATCTAATGCACTCCATTAATTAGATTAGATCAGTAATCAACACGGTAATAGAAAGTGGAACACACATGGTGAGGGAAAACAATTAGTAAAACAATAGGAAAGATAAATCATTAAGTACCATTTTTATTCACAAAAGATGTACATTTATAGTACAATATGGTGACCGTTGGGATTCAGATCCCAAGGTCCCTTGGACTGCTTTTTCCATTCGGCTTCCACGCTAACCCTTTAGGATTAGGTGTCCAACATTCCCCCCCTTAATCTGAAGGGTTATGTATGAGTCCAAGAAAAGAGCTGTAATACAAAATGTGCAATAATGCATGGCAACACTAGGCTAAATGTGCTCTATGAAATGTTGGTAAAAAAGGGCGGTGGTTTAAGGATAGCCACCAACACTGGAACGCTTAGTGTAGTTCCCGGATTCTTCCAAAACTGGCAAGAAGCTGAAGTCTTCTGCTAGAGGAAGTGGTCCTATTGTTTTAAAGAGGGAAACCTTCAACCATAAAAGGGAGGCCTCACCCCGCATAAAAGGTAAAACTTCAACCTGAAAAGGGAAGTCTCAACCTGTGATGGATTAAGGATGACCAACAACTCTGGAATGCTTATGCAATTCCTGGAACTCTTCCAAAACTGGAAAGAAGCTGGAGTCTTCTGCTAGAGGAAGTGTTCTCAATTTTGTCTCCGGAACTCTTCCAAAGCTGGCAAGAAGCTGAAGTCTTCTGCTAGAGGAAGTGTCCCAGATCGCCAACTGATGGCATGCTCATGAGCATATTTGTCTCTGGCTACAACTCTGAAACTGGTGTGGCAGGTTGTGGCTCAGGCTCGCTTGATGTGGCTTTGAAGCTTGTAGATGACCATCATTTCCCCCCCTGTCAGATACAAGGTGAGAAGATGGAGAAAACTCAACTGCAAGACTGTTCAATATTCTGGAACAAGTTCTGACATGTGTTTGAAATATCTTCTTGGCCGTTGATGCCCATTCCCAAGAAGCGATCCATCCAAGATGAATCTTTGTTCTTGCAGGACGTTTGTTGCTGAAGCATCTGTTTGAAGAATGACTGGTTTTATGGCAGTGCTTACATGGATGAAGATCAAAACAGTGATCTTTCAGATGGCCAACTCGACAGTGTTGGCATTTCACGATCTGTTGTTGTTGTTGCTGCTGTGGAAGAGGAGCAGAGTCTGGAACAGCTGAAGCTGAAATGTCATGAGGAGCAGGTGAACTGTCATAAATGAAACCAGCACTCTGAAACTGAATGGGCTTGGCATAGTCTGGAATATGAAAGGACAAGTCCTTGTCATATCCAAGACCATTTCTGTGCTTGTTGTGGACAAGCTGTTCCCAAGGTCTGATGATGGGCTTGGGAAGTGCAGACTGAGTTTCTGCATCTGCATGTACAACTACTGCTTTATTTGAATGAACAGGAACATTATTGACTTGCTGTTTATGGGAGTCTGTTTCAATCTTCTGAACAGAAAAGGTTCAGAAAGATGACTCCATTGTTGTAGTTCTTCTTGCTGTAGCTTTGTCTCAAGCTGCAAAAAATCAATTTTCTCTTGTGCATTTTGTAGGCAGACTTGAATGTCTATGAGAGAAACTTTGTTGACTTTTAATGTATCATCATCAGTAAAATGCATCAAAGTTTTCAAGAATTCTAATACTTAAGTAATTTTAACCATATTCTTCATTGTCAAAATTACACCTTTTAAAAACTGGTCATAACTATGAACAAATGAATAAGCATCATCTACTCACAATACTTATGTCAAGAATCTTTTCTTTATCGCTGGAAATTTAGACCAAGAGAAAAGTCAAAGATTAAAATCTTGTGAAAATCCCTTAGTTGCAGCAACCGGGGTAGGATCCCGAAGTCGCACTGTTCAGCAATCTAGAAGACTGTGTTCCTCTTTCCAATTTGACAAATCAGGCCTCCGCCCAATCTAAGCATGTTATTCCCTACAGCCAAGGATTTGTTAACCAACGAAAATCTTCAAAGGCCAGGGCTAGAGTGGCACCCAATGGTACAATAGACTTGGAAATTGAAAAGGGCACTACAAAATCGTCTATTCCAGACAAAAATACTTTATCTCTAGCAGAAAAGATTTCAACTACAACTTCAGTTAGTACAACTTCAATTACTACAGACGCTCTAGTCACATACAGTAGCACTTCAGATATTGCTTCCTTGGAGAAGAACACTTTGCAGAACCTGTACATCTCAAAGCATCATTCGAAGCCATTGTAAGTCCAACTCTTTGAAGAAAGGATTCCAGTCGTAGCAGGGGTGCAAGGATCTAAGATTGTTGAAATTAACACAGATAACAGAGATCCTAATATGTGCATATTATGACCATTTTCACAAAATTGAGAAGAAGAGAATGCCATCAACGGACTACATGGATGTAGTTCAGCAGGAAATAAGTACTAGCATGCGGGAAATATTGATAGACTAACTTGTTCAGGTTGCAGAGGAATACAAACTTGTTCCAAAGACCCTATTTTTTACTGTGTCCTATATAGACATATATCTTTCTCATAATGTTACAATCAGACAAAGATGCTGGGCTCAAATGAACGACGCCTTATAATTTCTCGAATGAAAGACACCTTATAATCTCACGAATGTAATTTCGGTCTAATTCCAGGTTCTCATTTTCGGGATGGCTTCCAAGAGTTTCACTGTCTATCTGATCAAACAATTCTTTAGCCGCATCTTCGTGGAGGTCTAGGGCATCTAAATTATACAGTAGCCTGAGCAATGTCTGCGATCGCACTTCAATAGTGATGATAACATTCACGAGTTGAGTTTAATACCCGACTCGTCTATTTGCAGTGAAATCCGCCGGATCCTCCCTGGGCTAATCATAAACAACTACAATGGCGTTGCTTACAAGCAAAATCTGTCTTGGAATTACAGACATGGATTTACCTCCATGCTCCATGAATTTATCGTTTTGGATAACTCATTAAACATTATTTCACACTTCCAATTTTCTGCTATTTTATTCCACGAGACCAGACTTGAATATATAAATACTTTGACCCTTTTTGAAACACCCGCTGATATAATCTATGAATCCCATATGCACACTCGAGAGACCAAATAAGACTTTAAACATTTATCCAAATCAAATTTGCCACTTACAAGTTCGCTGTTAAACCATGTTCAGATTTTCTCCTCTGCAAGCCAAGAGCCTCGAAACAAATTAGAGAATGAAACACAAATTTCGATCAACTCTGTATCCGTATTGAACGGGACTTCTCCATATTCCGGAATGCTCAACAGAGTGCGTCGTCGGCACCGTTAACTGCAGAGGCGTTTCTTCAGCCAGTGCCAGAGTCGGGCTTTGTGGGGTCCATGCAAGTGCAAGAGTTGAAAATACCTTTTATACGGGTTTTCCACATGACAGAAAATCGATTCTTGGAGAAATATGTTAATAGGAACTCTAAATCTTCAGCTTTGCGGACTATTTACCATGGTGGGAAAGCTGGAAAATTTAGCATTGACATGTAGACAGCATGTTTCAATCAATGAGATTAACGTATGTTCTGAGAGTTCATCAGCACCTTCAATGCGACTTTTCTTGTGCACCAGTTCTAGTTGTAACGTTCTTTTCATCAGCCAGTGCCAGAATCTCTTCCATTCCAGAAAATCCTCATTTTATGCGCCTGATGGCTCTATTGAGCTGCACTAAATTCGCTGACATTTCTGCATTTCAACAGTTAAATGGCTGGTTGTGTTTTTGTCCCTTAAGCTGCCAGGCTACAGTTACGACCCGAAAGGACATAGATTTTTGCTCTTCGCACATTACAAATTTTATTTGAATTCTGATGGGTGCATGTGTATGCCCTGATACGTTGTCACAACAATCTCTCGATCCCTTGAAAGTCGCTGGACCTGCTTCTTCACACTGCAAGTTAGGTGGGTGCAGCGGTAATAACTTCTTCAGGCGTTCTTTGTCAGGCGTGTTTAACATTCGATGTCATGTCAGGCAACTTAGAATACCATTCACCATACCATTAAAACAACAGCTTCAAATAGGTAACGTTCACCATACCATGTCAGGCATGTCAGACATGACAGCGCTTATTCACAAAGAGCAGAAGGCAGGCGGAAAGCAGTGGACAGAGAGAGCGCAGGTAATGAAGGCTAGGCCAGAGCTAGTTAGCACTATTCAATGCAACTCAGACCAGTTGCTCAGGAAAACAGGCCACACATCATGGCTCTAATACCATGTTAAACACACATGGTGAGGGAAAACAATTAGTAAAACAATAGGAAAGATAAATCATTCAGTACCATTTTTATTCACAAAAGATGTACATTTATAGTACAATATGGTGACCGTTGGGATTCAGATCCCAAGGTCCCTTGGACTTCTTTGTCCATTCGGCTTCCATGCTAACCCTTTAGGATTAGGTGTCCAACAGTCCAGATCTGTGCAGTAGTGTGAAGTAGTAGAAGTGTGCACGAGTCCCCTAAACCACATCTTGATAGCCCAAGGGTGTGGAAACTTGGTTCTAGCACCCTCCCCTGCTACCTCGGGTGAGACCTTAATGTGCGCTCCGCGGGCTATTGTCACAAGGGCCAGTCGCTGCGGCATTTGTTTGGCTAAATAAGTCTTCCGAACTTGGGTTAGGCCCATATAAGCCAACAAATGGTTCCTTTTCTGAGACTAGGATCTGCCTAAGGGGTGTTTGGTGTGGAATGTGGGGACTCTATAGAGAAGAACACTGAAAAATCAAAAGGATCAGGGACGGTAGTAGAGCAAGGGTAACTATGGCGAATGCAATTCAGTTACCAGTGTTCCAAGGAGCAGGAGGTGAAGACACGAAATAATTTTGGTTTGTACTAACATCAATATGGAATGCGCAGCAAGTCGTGGATGATAACATCAAGAAAGCCATCTTAGTCAGTGCATTGCCGGACCGAGCGCTAACATGGTACATGAAGTATTCGAGCATCAACCCAAAGGCAGGGATAGCGGACATCCATACTGAATTAAAAAAGGAGTTTAGTTGCCCAAATTCAGAAGCGCAGTCGGTCATAGGATTCAAAGAGATCATGCTAATGCCTAGTGAGAACCCATGGGATTTGGTTCAAAGGTTGAAAAGAACCATTTGTGAGGCCAACATGACCCTGACGGATGCACAACATCGTGCTTGGTTTGTCACATCATTAACACCACATCTGAAGTCATCTTTGTCACAACAGAAGATCTCAACCCAAGCGGAAGCACTGGAGGCGGCAATGCAGCTGCACGAAAGCCTGGTACACGACCTAGGGTTGGGAGTTCAGCAAATCCAAGCGCAGGTCAAAAATTTGTGTTTGGAAATATAGAAGTTAAAACAGGAACAGACACCACGTTCAGAAGTCCAAGAGGAAGTATGGTGTATAAAGTGTAGGAGCCAGGGACACAATAAAGATCACTATCTGGTCTTGATGAATATTGTGGTCACGGGGGGACTGACACCATTGCGACTAGAGGCACAGGTAGAGCCGAGCATGATTTTCCCGCTCTAGTGCACAATCTGTCAGGTAGGAGGAAAGCACAACACTGATAACTGTCATCTATTTCCAAAATACAACCAGACCCCCCAGCAGCTCCTTTCCAACTTTTGTAGATTGGTGGGTCACAAAGAAAGAGATTGCCATAGCTATCGAATGTTGATGGACCAAGCACCCAACTATAGAATGCAGAATGAGGTACGAGGTCAGGATCCAGCTGCGGCGATTGCGTGCAATGGGTTCCTGAGACAAAGTCGAGGATGGGGAAAAATGGGACTAGGAAGGCGTCACGGGCAGCTAATTTGTTACAACTGTGGAGGACCAGGACATTACGCATGGGATTGTACCAATCCAACCCGAATATCATTCCCTTATTATGAGCAATTCGATCATGAGTTTCTAGATTTCCCCATGCTGATACCACATATTCGCGAAAAGAAGGTAGCGCCTCCTACAACAATGCAAAACGTGCAGATGATGAGATCTGAACCATGCGATGATGAACCCACGGTAAACATGGTATTGTGGAGCAGCGCAGCCACAGGAGAGGTCAATAGGGAGACTAATATGGAAGCTAGGGAAAGCTTCACGGGCGTCTCTACCCGAGGTAGTAGGGATTGGCCTAAGCCGGCTAGGAATCCCTCGATGTTGACTACCTTTTTAGAGACATGCATAAAACTGCTTTGCGATAAAAGGGTAGTTAGAGGGTTACAAGGAGTGATTAATAGATGCAAAGGTTGGGATGAACCTTGCGCAATCCGGAAATTAGGAAGACACACATCGCAAATGGGTCGGGAGATGCAGTTAACGACACAGATTAGCAACTACGAGATGGATCAGGTCATTCTGGACCTAGGTTCGGATGCAAACGTATTACCCAAACAGACTTGGGAGCACAAGGGTAAGCCTACACTATAATGGTCTCCTATCCAATTGGGGATGGCCAATCAGCAGAAGATCTTGCCCATGGGAAGGCTGGAAGGAATTACAGTAGATATTGATGGATTAAGTACCCGAACGAATTTCAAAGTTATTGAGATCATGGACAAAAATAACCCGTACCTTGCGTTGCTAGGGATAGACTAGGCCACTGACATGAATGGGGTTACTGACATCAAATAGAGAAAGATGATATTTGAGAAGAAGTCGCCTGGTGTAGTTTTTCTGCTAGATCCAACAGACGGACTGCGCTACACAGAACCTGGGTGCAATGAAGAAAGGGACGATGCATTGGATTGTATCTACAAAATTGCTACAAATAGGCCAAAGGAGGAGCGGAGACTCTCGCAGGGCTATGCTGGCTCATGCACCAGCGATTCAGATGAAGAGGACGAGTGATGGTGAAACAAGGTGAGCACGCTATACTGTAATGTGATGATGAAATCCCTGTGTTGCCTTAAAGCTCAGAACTATGAGCTACCGATGTATGATGGGCTGACAATCGTGGATGAATTCCTGGTTAAATTCGAAAGCGCGGTACCAGAATACCAACAGTTTGATGCGCTAAAATGGACATTACGTGCAACACCAGCATGATGGTGGGATACCCATGAAGGAACCTTTGAAGATTGGTGAAGCTGCAGGTACATGTTGTAGATAATATTTGAGAACCTAGAGCTATGAATAATGGAGAAATATGATGGATGAGATGATCCACGCATACACTTAACCAAATGGACCAAAGCTTATGGTGCGGAGCCTCAACCAGAATGGGTGCACTTATTTTATCATACCCTAGATGTCATTCCAAGGAACTGGTATACAGAAACATAGCTCTGACATGGCACCGGCGAGAAGGATATCTTGTGCTACGTGTTTCTATCGACATTTCTCTTTGAAGACCAATGGATGGATACCGTGGATGACGCATTACAGCTAGTAAAGACCATCATATTCAGAACACCGTCGGAACTAGAAGAAGTCATGCCATCAGACTGGTCACGAAAATTGATCCAGGCCTTAGCATGTTATAGTGTAGAGGTAGAAGATGATGAAGATGACCCACGTAACATCAATATACCAGAATCCGATGGGAGTCGTGAGGTGCGTGGCCCAAAGATAGAGGATCTAGACATCACAGCGCCATTGAAAACAAAGAAAGTAAATATCGGTACAGAGGAAGAGCCGAAGTATGCTACACTTGGGGACTACTGGGATGATGCCACAGTGGAAAAGTTCGTCAAGCTGTTCCGAAAAATACCAAGATTTATTCCCTACGAAAATTACAGAGCTGAAAGGGATTCTAGGAGACCTAGGAATGATGAAGATAACTTTGAAGCTAGATGTGCAGCCAACAAAGTAGCGACCCTACCAATTGAATCCAAAATATAAAGCAAAGGTCCACAAAGAATTGGACAAGATGCTAGCAGCAGGAATTATTGAACCAGTTGAGGAGTCTGATTGGGTAAGCCATATGGTCGTGCAGGAGAAGAAATAGAAGGGTGAGATCTGCATCTGTGTAGATCTGTGGAAGCTCAATGATGCTTGTGTTAACGATCCGTTTCCAACACCCTTTATAGATGAGGTACTAGAAAATGTGCGCGGGTAGGAAGCATACTCCTTCATAGACGAGTTCCTGAGTACCATCAGATAGGGATCGCGCCAGAGGATCGGAGCAAGACAACGTTTGCTACCGAATGGGGTTGTTTTCAGTATACGGTAATGCCCTTTGGGCTAAAGAATGTGCCGACGATATTTTCCCGTATTGTGGTAGCCACATTCAAGGAATTTATCCACAAGTTCTTAGAAGTCTACCTAGATGACTGGACCGTATTTGGCTTGGTTAAGAAACATGTCATGAGCTTACGATTGATGCTGGATACTTGCCGTCAGCACCAGATTGCACTCAACCTAAAGAAGTGTACTTTCCTCGTCCCTTTCGGGAACTTGCTGGGCCATGTGGTTTGTAAGCAAGGACTGATGGTGGATATGGCAAACATCATTTTCATACTAAATCTGCAAGCACTGCAAAGTGTAAAGAAGCTATGCGCTACATTAAGACACACGGCTACTACCGGAAGTTTATAAAAAGCTATGCCCAGATCACGACTCCAATGGAACAATTATTGAAGAAGGATGCTAAGTATTGCTAGAACGTGGAATGTAACAAAAGCCTGGAAACGCTTAAGGAAAAAATAGCATCTGCCCCTATCTTGGTCTTTCCAAAGTGGGACGTTGAATTTCCTGTACATGTTGACACGTCGTGTATCGTATTGGGTATAGTACTCATACAAGAAGGAGCGGAGGGAATTGATCACCCGATTGCATTCGCAAGTCATAGGTTGTCCAAAGCATAGAATAATTACTCTACTACTGAGCGAGAGGGATTGGCGATGGTATACGAGCTCCAAAAGTTCTGTCACTATCTGCTTAGAGGACATTTTAAGATGTATACTGATCACTCTACGCTTAAGTACCTAGTGAATAAGCCTGTGTTGGGGGGGCACATCTGTTGATGGTTGTTTTTGTTTCAAGAATATGACTTTGAGGTTGTTGTAAATCCGAGATGTCTGAATGCAGGTCTGAATCACCTGTCCCAGATTGAGACCGGTGAAGAACCAACATATCTAGAGGAGGGACTCCCGAACACCCAGTTATATGACGTGTGCATTGCAGATGGCCACTTCGAAGATATAATCCACTTTTTAACTATGGGCACTACGCCATAGGGATATTCAGTCCAACAAAAGAAGGAATTGGTGATACGAGCAGCAGATTTTACCATAATTGCAGGACACCACTACAACATGGGCAACGATGAAATACTGCGCAAATATGTACCAAAATTCGAGCGCATATAGATCCTGGCTGAAGCACATGAAGGGGTTGCTGGCGGAAATTATGCAGGCTGCACCATAGCCTAGAAGATTCTTCACACCAGATTATGGTGTCCCACTCTACATCAAGATTCAAAAGCATACTATCGGGCCTACGATGTATGTCAACGAATGGGAAAACCATAGCGGAGGGATTAAATGCCACTTCAGCCATAGATGACGCTACAGCCATTTGAGAAATGGGCGATCGACTTCGTCAGGCCTATTGGACCGTGACGAAAGATGGGCGTGCACTATATCATCACTGCGACTGAGTATTTGATCCAATGGGCCAAGGCATAGCTAGTTAAGGATTGCACAGCTGCGACAACATCAAATTTCTTGTTCGAGAACGTACTAACCAGGTTTGGCTACCCCAAAATTCTCATGAGAGATAGGCAAAAGCATTTTCTGAATGAAACGATTAGCGCACTCACTAAGGAATTCCAGATATATCACGAACAAAGTACGCCCTACCATCCGCAAGCAAATGGAACCGTTGAGGCAATCAACAAAATTTTGGAGACTGCGTTTACTAAGGTTTGTAATGCGCAATGAAATGACTGGGACTTGTGCATCCCTGCTGTGCGATGGGCATACCGAACTATGTGTATGAAGATGACAGCACAGACACCATTTCGCTTAGTCTATGGCAAGGAGGTTGTTATGCCTATGGAATATATTGTGCCTAGTCTATGGATCATGGCAATCATAGGTATGGCAGACCACGAGGCATTGGAAGAGAGGCTCGCACAGCTAGAAGAATTGGAGGAGGAATGGTTTCTGGCTGGATTCCATCAGTAGGTACAGAAACGGCGTGAGAAAGCGTGGCACGATCGCCATATGAAGGTGTGCACCTTTAAGGAGAATGATCTAGTATTGCTTTATGATAGTAAGTTAGAAAAATTCCCAGCTAAAATCCGTATGCACTGGTTGGGACCCTATGTCATCAAAGAAGTTACTACTGGGGGTACAATTAAGCTAGCTAAACTCAATGGAGACCCCTTCACAGGAAGAGTGAACGACAGTCGCCTAAAGCTCTACACGGGTAGGCCGACTGCTTGACTAGTCGTAAAGAAAATAGCCTCACCGCTCCAACCAGTTGAAAGAGAAATTCGGAGCCTCTGGGTGCCGCATTGCCACCATGGCCCAGTGACCACTTTCATCATCAGGCAGCTGCTCTACTTGGTGCATGATGGGTGCTTTTAGCAGAAGGAGCCCATGCACATCACCAATCATCTGATTCACCAGATCACATGGCTACCTTGTGCAGGGGAGGACCTAGCAAACATTTCAGAGGGAAAGAGTAATGTCTTGGCCATCGCAGATGCCATGAAAAATAAATTTAAGTTGGAGAAGAAGAAGCAAGGGTATGCCATCTCTAGCATCAAAAACCCTGTAGTTAAGGTCGCGACACATATATTGGCAGGGAAGGTGATGCGGAAGTGCCGCGCGGATGAGGTGCCCGTGCCAGTGGTTGCACTAGCATCGCAATAAGTGGAAGGGGTCTAGTTCAACTAGGAAATATATCTATGCGTGAGTTCCTTGCGAACTTCCGCGAGGCATAGGAGCAGGGAAAAGAATTTCATTATGCATGGCTCCTGTTGTCGATAGTACTGGTGGAAATTGAGTTGCCCTAAGATAGCTAGTTCCCGTCGATCGTGCAGGACCTTCCAGAGGTAGCGAAGTACACTTCACTGTGGTTAACCAGGGATGCACAATGGATCAGAGAGAGCAAGATATTTTGGGTGCTCATGGAGATGAACATCAAGTGGGGATCAATCACAAGCCATGGTTATCACCCATTGTCTACAACAGTTTGCAAAGATTTGCGGAGTTCAAAGAAAAATTCCACCAAGTCTTCATAAGGGCGTGAAAGGACCCTATGAAGACGTGGCATGAGATACCATACTTGGCGACCGGCGATGTAATTTTCACGGTCCTTGAGACTTGGCCACCAGAGTGGAACGCTCTAGATGGCTCTATGGTAGAAGCATAGGAATCCACCCCACAATGGAAGAAGGAAGAGACAAAACTGTGGATGGAATAGCTAGCAGAAAAGTCCAGGAAAGAAGAAGTAGCGGCTAAGACCCAGGTGACGCACGACGCTATGCAGTTGGCGGAGTAGTAGAAAACAACAGAACAAGAGCGTGAAGGATAGAAGTCACCTTCGCCCAAACGAGAGACTGATACATAACCAGTTGGCGTGGACCCACAGACAACATCCACCCAACTAAAATGTCCACGACCACGAGAGAAGGTAGGGCTACGAAAGAAAACAAAGGCCTAGAAGACTTCTTTCGACCCTATCACCCTTACTAAAGGATACTTACATGATATCAGTGAAATGGTGGGGGATGTCACCACGGAGGCCCTCCAGCAGTTTGAGGAGCATCACCAGTTGGTATTGGGGGGCCTCCAAACATAAATATAGGAGTTGCAGGTGCGCACTCCATAGGTTGGCACAATGTCAACCAGCCTCGTAGTCGACACTTCCGCAGCCAAGGAAATGTTGCATGCCAAGGTGACCAATGCACAATAGTGCTACAAGATGGAGCACTTGTTATAGAGAAGGAGGCCGATAGGCCTATGGTCAGCAATTTGAAAGGGTTCGGGTTAAACATTGTTGTGCGCCCTTGGAAGACACTCTATCTTTTGCAGGGTGGAGCTACTATAGAACTTCAGGCTACAGAGAGCTGCGCTATATAGGTAACGAGAGAGCAGCACATCAACATTGAGTAGTTGAGCCTGCAGCGCAATGAGGCTGTGGAGTAGAACAAAAAGATAGTGTAGGTTGTGGAGGAAGCCTACTAGATGGTCCCAAACTTGGCCATCCAAGTAGAGGAACTGGTGGAGGTGCACGTACGTAAGTTAGCCACAGGGGTGCGTGATGCCAGAGCATAAATGGCCAGGGTTCAGCTAGAGCTGAATCTTTAGATAACATAACTACAGTTGAAGGCGCTGCCCTCAACTCTGCAGGAGCTCAGAGAACAACATACCACCGTGATCGCAACAGTAATGGCGGTGGTTGACAATGTAGTGACAGGCTGCATGAAGCTGTTTGAACAGTCATTCGAGGTCCTCACCACCCTACAGGAGGACCCAAACATAGAGCACCTAGAGACAGAGGTGTGAGAGTTGTAACAGAGATAAGATGAGGTAGAAGGGACCACACAAATAGTTTCCCTTACATAAAGGCTTGCAAGGATGCAGCAAGGAAAGGTGCTCAAGGAGCAGGTGGATGTCGCTCAGCAAAAAGAGGCAACTTTAAAGCATGCCTACAACCATGGATCGATGAGGCATATACAATTACAACATCCATTGAAGCAAAGCTCGTGCAAATACAAGCAACTTAGGAGAGGATTCAAGGATGCAGTTCAACAACAATAATCACTGAATAGTGCGTAGAGGAAGTTCAACAGGTAGTCACTTAGTGCAATGCCGAACTTGTAGAAATCCAGTCAGAGTTGGAAGGGCTTCACATTCTTATCTCTGCACCTATAGAGTGACTTGAGGGTGAGTCACGATGTTTTTGTTGGGAGCATGTTGGGCATGGGATCCCCCAACGGCAGTTTTGGGGCTTAGAGCCCAGATTTTGGTACAAGTTTTGTAATTCCAATGTAAAGACTCTGCATTTTGTGGGCATGGAGCATGTAGTTATTAAAGAGTCATATGGTCATCCTCCCTTATTTTGATAATGTAATGTCTGCTGTAGAAGATCTACCCATGGTCCGCGGACCATGGGATTTTATAAATAGAGTGAATCTCTAAGTAGTTTAGGTAGCTAAGCTAATCGAAGATACAAAACATATGATCTATAAGAGATAGATTTGAAGTGTAAAGTCTAGTTTTGGGTCGTACAATAGGAAGAGGCTCTACAGCTGAGTGCATAGAGGCCCAGTAGTTCACAACTGAGTGCACAGACACCTATAGCTGAGTGCGCAGGGCGAGTCGAGTCTGTAATTATCTAGAAGTATTAATAAAGAAAAGTTTCTATCAATTCTGCGTCTTTATTTCCTATTTTATGCATTGGTTATATTGGGTATGAATTTCACTTCTAATGCTTATATGATGTGCAGATGTGTATAATTGTATTTGTTAAGAGAACGCAAGTTAGAATATTTGTTTACGCGAAGATAATTAAGATTTTTCAATAAGATAAGTAAGATATTCAGTCTAGGTTGGGAAATAGTGTAGTTCGCTTCCATAGTACTGCGAAAGCATCTCAGCCCCTGGTTAGGGCAGTGCGAAGGCTGATTGTAACTGATTGTGAAGGTACTGAAGGTTAGAATAGAGTGCGAGGCAACCTGCGCGAAGGCAGGCATAGTTTGACTAAACTGGCATCACAACCATCTCAAGGGTATAGAAACTTGGTTCCAGCATCCCCCCATACTGCTTCGAGTGAGTCTTCAATCAACTCTCCATGGGTTGATACTAAAAGGGCCAGTAGTGTAGGGATTTTTTGGGCTAAATAACTCTGAACCTTGGTCAAACCCCCATAAGCCAACACTTGATCATTGGACTCTGGATTTGTTGCCACACATTTCAACCTAAGACCAACTAAGTAACGAGCATGGAGGATGTTATCCATGGTCAATTAATTTTATTTTAATCAAAGTAACAAAAATAAATAAAATGGATAATCTAGGAAAAAGTTTTACCAAGCAACAGTTAACTACAGAATACCTCCCGGCCAACCGAGAAGTACGAGCATGCAATCTCCCCAAATGTAATGTTCAGTGTATCACAATGTACAAGACAGCTGACATGGTTACCTAAGGATGGATAACAACCAAGTGTTGTCCTCCCATATATATCCGAAAGTAAGTGGAGGCCCAATCCACATTAGCATTGTCTAATGCAAAACTGCACAGTAACATAATTCCCATATACTTTACGTACTGTAACACTGCCCTATATACCCAAAGGTATGTGTTACACAGTAATTTGTCACTATCCCTGTTACCCTTTTCCCATACATTGGAGGACTTATTCCGGGACCTCTGAGAAGTGACATAACTTGAAAACACTTGCATTGTATCCCCTTGAGTATGTACTTCATACCTCAAGACACCTTCTGCGAAATACCCATAAAAATATCCCTTTTTCCATTGGCGTTGTTCCACAGTGTATCACTGGCGCCAATGGGGGAAATCCTCCAAAGAGGGCGCACCAACTGGCGCTCTGTCTCAGAGTCACACTTGCACCAACCCATTTGGGTAAAGTTTTTAACAAACAAACTTCCGAAGGTTCTTCCTAACCTATTCATGAACTGATTCCAGCTTGAGTTAGTTCAATTGGGCTTCAAATCTCCATAGAAGGGAAGTAGTTCTCCACCTCTCATGGAAGCTTCCTAATGATAAGGCCAATCCCATGAATCTTGTGGATGATCCTAACTCCTTCTCCTCTCTCTATATTAGCTTTTCCTTTTGCCTTTGACAAGCTAGTTAGTAATTCTACTCTTCAAGCTCCAAATTCTAAGTCCCAAAGTCTGAGAATTGCTAAGCTCATGCTACAAGAGGCCTTGTTCATCCACATAAGGCTATATCTTTAATGAGGAGATCCTTGTCCAAGTAACCAAGGAGAGAAAGGCTTGTTCTCCATTCCCAACAAGCTTTGCAAGGCATGTGTTGCTGATCACCCAGCCAAAGGAGGATTTGACATCAGAACTTGGTTGTATTCTTCTTTGTTTATCAATAATAATAGACGACTATCATTATGGTTCCACTCTTATTGTCTTTATAATAATGTTTGAGTTATATCCTTTTTGACTGATACATAGTTGCATTTCTTGGATTTTATGCTTGTATTTGTGTTGTTCTTTGCATGTGCAGGTGTCCGTTCATGAGGATCGTGGTGATTGTGACCAGCTGGAGAGAAAGAACGGGAGCGACGACTCTTCTACAAATACTAGCGTTGGATTCGAGGTAGGCCTTCATCATCGGTCTTTAATTTGCAATTAGGAACCTGCATGTTATCATTGTTTGATTGTGCTAGACCTCATTTAGGCTAGTGGGATCACCTCTTTCCGCAGAGGGGATTTACCTCCACAACAATTTGGCGACTCCGTTGGGGAGTTGGCTTTTTTCCTTGTTGCTTGTTTTGTCTTGTTGTTTAATTTGTAAACCTTAGACGGAGCCTGAAGTACGGCCAGATATCCTTCGAAACGCTATTTCCCTGCATTAACAAAGTAGATTAACGCCACTTCAGTCCATCTCCAGTTTGATTTACAAACTGAACGACTTGGAACTTGCCTTGTTTATTGGTTATTTCTTGGTTTCTCCTGCTTAATTAGCTTTCTGGGTTGAATGCCTGTGTTCTTCCTTGCCTCTTGGTGTACCTAGGTGTTGTTGATTTGGCCCTGGCTCTTTTGTTTTTTATCTTTCCATAGCAAACTTGGCTGGCGCTAGTCTATAGCGTTACAATCGCGCCAGTTGGCGCAAGTTGCACATTTACAATCCGCGCCAATTCCTGAAAGGCGCTTGTTACAGCCTGACAGTCACGCCAGGCCTGGAAACGTTTGAAGTTTGTTTGGCTGTGAACTTTTTGAGCTTGGATTTTTTCCTATGTACCTTTTTTAGACTACTTGAGTGTGTTGGAGTGCGATTTGACTGGCTTTGATCGTTACCCTTTGGGTGTTTGCTTTTTTCTATCGATCTCACATTTCTAGCCCTATGGCATCTGGTGGCTTTGTGTATCGAGCCTTCCTCAGGTGTTTTGATCTTTTTGTGGTCCAGTCGACTTTTTATTTGCTCCCTTACACTTGTTTGGTAGTGGTGAATCATTTTGTTGCATTATTTGGGTGACTTGCTTTGTCTTCACTTGAATTCCTCTTTGTCTCACTTTGAGCCTAGATCACACGGCTCATTGTTGTCTTTGGGATCTTTCTTGTTCTTTGGATGTTTGATTTGTGATTTGAGGAACTGAATGTGCTTTTATTGAATAGAATTTGTTTGTGTTATTTCTCAAAGTTGTTTAGTACATTTTACCATCATCAAAAAGAAAAAATCTCTTTTGCTTTGAACTAGTTAATGAGAATGAGAACTTTTCATTTCGATTAGTGATTAGTGATCTTAAAGAAAAGTTTGTTAATTTGCATTAGCTGCATTAGGGAAGTTCTTTGTTGTTTTGTGATCATTTCGTTTGCATGAGAGCTCTTAAACTCTCTTCTAACTAGCATTCATCGAATGAAATGACATGTTTTGGCACATAGATTGCATTTAGGGAATTTTGAGAGATTACGTACGGTATGACCTGAAAATCAAAACCTAACACAAGATCAACTTTAAAATAAACCGAATGAATCTAATGACGCATTGGAATGTAACGCTCACATTCTAGAGGTCTAGGCTAGAGACGTGCTTCGATGTCGTTAAACCTAGTCACTTTTGTTTCCACTCAAGGTTGGGTGATTCCTCCTTTTGTGACTCAACTGTGGTCTAGTACGGACTTGTGCTCCCACGTACTATCGAGTATATGGGGAGACTCCACTAGGTTAACATCCTTAATCCACTGGAAGTCATGTCTACCGCCTTACAGCCCATAACGCACTGAACACAGCATTCGGGAAGATTGACCGCCGTACAGAAAGTCCTTGGTTTTCATATGATTGCTAAGGTGTATATGCAGTTTTAGGGATTGTTTGGTAAACCCCTTGCCTAATTCTCCAGAGTAGTCACTTTTGGATCCTTTTCGAACTCCCTAAAAGAAAAGGCTCACTTGAGCATTTGTCACTTCGGGCTCACTAAACATTCGAAGGCGACTAGAGTAATCTTTTTGTCCTTTTCTCGACTCTTTAAAGATGAAAAGGTCAAGTTATGTCCTGGTGTCTTAAAATTTATTTGGCCACGTTCACACTTACCTTGTTAGATATTGTTTGTGTTAGTTTGAGTAGGGTCTTTTCTCGTTAGTTTGTCTCAGAGTTTGTGAATTTGATCATCATGGCGGATCCATCGATCCCGTCTCCCATCCCTAGTGACCAAGGATCTCTTTCTTCTGCTGCTCCTGAGACACCGATTTGAGGAGACACTTTTCCTGTTATTCCAAGTGTCCAACCATTGAACTCTCGCGCTCCAAAAGACGATCTTCATGATCTATATTGGAACCCTGTTTGGGAGCCTTACGAAGAGGATTTCCCTTCTACTCCTACTGGTGCTTCGGTCCCGATGTCTTCCTCTGATATGGAGGACACATATCCTGTAGCAAGTGAGACACCTGTTTTGTCAAGTATCGAGACTCCTATCCCGGCCACATCCCCGGTCATATCTACGACCTTCACTGTCACTCCTCTTGGTGTTACAGTACCCTTATGCTATAGGGATTTGAGGGATGCCATGGGTTCTAGGAACTCCTCTTCAGGTACCATGTGGGATCATAACATCATTCCCACTATGGGATATTTTGTTTCACAAGTTCACAATACCGTTTTCATGTCAGTTCCAACCATTCCGACTATTTGTGTCGCATCTTCAACTCTGGTTGTTAGTGACGTTATGACATCTTCGATCATAACTACTGTTGTTGGTCCGTCCCGCAGTCCAGTACATAGTTGCCAATCAGCACATACACCCAGAGTTGTTCATCCTACGGTTAGTGCCCCACCTTATTTTGGTGCCATTCTAGCAGGGGAGGCATATTCTCAGTATTTTCATACCGTCCAGAATCTAGGCATGCAAGGTTCAGATCGTTATTATGACCCCATAGGGCATCATTTGTATATGTACTTCGCATCTCAACCTACAATTGAGGTCTTGGTTCCGTTAAGTGTCGCGTGGGGTACAACTGGTTATGGTGGTGGCTAAGCGCTTCGTCCGGATCAAGGACAGCCGTACTAAGGACCATCGTATCAAGTTGAGCCATCCTACACATAGCCTAATTATGGGCAGCAGTATTATGGCCAAACCTATCTATGGCAGCCTGGAGGCCCACAAGGACAACCCTTCCGGGGACAACCTTCGGCCTATGGTGGTCTATCTTTCACCTATCTTGGGCTACCCTTTGGAAATTCGGGACAACCTTATGCTCAACAAGGACAACCTGGAGTCCAGCAGGGATACCCCTCCGGTCAACCCTATGGGAATCCAGGACAACCTTATGCTCAACAAGGACAACCTGGAATCTAGCAAGGGTACCCTTCTGGGCAGGGTGGTCAGCCTTACGTACAGCAAGGCCAACCCACTGCTCAGCCTAGTCAACCATCTGGATAGATTGGTCAACCCTAAGGTCAACCAACCGTTTAGTCTGCTTAGTCATCTGGTCTGCAAGGACAACCCTCGGTTGTGCAAGGACAACCTATCACCCAGCAAGCTCAACCTTCTGGGCATGTGGGTCCATCCAAAACTCAACTAGGGCAACCTTCCGGATAGGTGGCCCAAACTCAATCTTCTCAAGGACATCTTTCTGGGTCTGCTCAACCGGGCATGCAGATGGTGGTTGCTTCTCAAGCTCAACCCATTTTTCAGCCCCAGACTCAAACTAGTCTCCAGATGCAAGGTGGGTTTCAATCCAAACCTTCTTACCAAGCGCAGCCTGGTCCCCAGGCTCAGTTTGGAGCCCAGCAACTGTATAGATACCAGCAACCCCAGGGGCAAGCTCAGTTTTCCCCGTACCAAAATTATCAACAGATGCAAGTCGCTCCTTATCAAAATTACCAGCAACAATATGTTGCTCCTGCAGGTCAGGTTGGTAATCAATGGGTGCTGGTGGGTAGATCCAAGGTCAACCGTCTGGTTATGGCTATAACCCCTATGGACAGGGTCCCTACGGATAGAACCCTTATGGGCATGGTCTGTCCGGACAAAATCAATGGGGGCAACTAGCAGCTGGGTGGAACTCTGGTACTACCTCGTATCCACAACCGCAGATGTCCTTCAACCCTTAGTTACCATTCTTAGCAACATTGGAACTACCAGATGTATCTAAATTGATTAATGATCCTATCCTGCATAATCCATTCTAGCAACCAGTTCCAACCAAGATACCCGCGATTGTCCCAAATTTGATGGCAAAGCTGGAGAGGATCCTCAAGCCCATGTTATGACTTACCATCTTTGGAGTTTGTCAAATTCATGGCTTGATGATTCATTCCAGCTCCTTCTGTTCCAAAGGACTCTCACTGGCTTGGTGGCTAAGTGGTATATTGAGTTGACTCGTGCGTCCTTTCAAGATTTCAATTCGTTGGCAATGGCATTCCTAACTCATTTATAGTTACCCATTTGGTATGAGACGGGAACGCATCTCCTTACGTCTCTCAAACAGGACATGGCCATGCACATCTCCGATCATATACATGAATGGAGATGGCGTCGTCGACTGATCAAGTTCTGGATTCCTGATCAACTCCTAATCGATTGGTTTACGACCTCCTTTGTCCCTAAAATCACACGAGACATTGCTATGGGAGCTTGTGTAACTGAAGAGCAAGCTATCCCGCGTGCTCAGTACCTCGACTTAGTTTATTCTCAGTCAGGTACTTTATATGAGTATTTTCTTGATGCCTCGAGACACGGTACATCCAAAGCCCCGCCAAAGCCATCTGTTGATGGTGTTATTGGCTCTGTAAATCCGTCGTCGAAGAAATAATCCTCGAACCCTGGGAAGCAAAAATCGAATGCTTCAAACGAAAACACTTGTCAAGGTGTATCTAATTCTGGAAGTACTTCCAAGGTCAACGCTGTCCAGTCCACCACGGCGGATAAAGCCTCGAAAGGAAAGAAAAAGGGTAAAGCGAAGAATAAATTTGAGCAACCCAAACAGGACTCCTCCAAACCTCCACTCGAGGAAGGAGCGAAACGTAAACCGAAGTATCCTTGTCCTATTTGTGACGAGGATCACTATACCAAAGACTGCCCAAGGTGGTCCGAAGTTAGTCATTTATTGAAAGGTGCTCCTGAGATTCCTGCAGTTTTGAAAGAACCTTTCCCCTCACAGCAAACTCAAATGGTAGCCAATCCATCCTCGTCTTCTTCTCCCTTTGGCTCCCAAGTGTTCATGGCTGGAACCATTCCCGTTCATGTAATGACTCGAACAAAGGAATATCCGTCATCCGCCGGGAAAGAGCCTGAGGTCCCCTCAAGTGCTCCCCTGTCCATTTTTGGTCTGCTCCACATCAAGAGACCTAGCAGTGAGACGCCCATCCGACCCCCCCCTAAAGGTTTACTCCGGCGATCATCTTACAACCCAAATGCTCGTGCTTCCCAACACTATAGCATCGTTGAGGACTTAGCTCAGGCTCCATCAGCTATGTTCGCTTTAGAAGTTCTCCAGAGCTGCCCCCCCTAGAGGAAGTACCTGCTATCAGCCATCAGTGGCATCGACCCGGCCGACTCAGATTTAATCACCTTTGATCTCAAGAGCCATGTACCCAGGCTGCCTCATCAGATTGCCTTCCTCATTCAAGTCATCATCAATTCGAAAACGATTCATCGTAAAGTTATTGATGAAGGCGCGTCAACTTGCATCATGTTTGTTGCTTGTTGGAAAGCGATCGGGTCTCTGACTTTGAGTCAATCTCCCATGAAATTGGAAGCCTTTGATGGGAGAGAATCTCGCCCCTACAGTATCCTTCAACGATCGTCGATTACTTTGGAATGGAAGACCGTTGAAGTGGAAGTTGAGGTCGTTGATCAAAATCTTACTTACAGCCTCCTTTTGGGTCGGAGCTGGACATATGCCATGCGTGCCGTGGCTTCGTCCCTCTTTCATGTCATTTGTTTCCCTCATCAGGGGAAAATTGTCACGGTAGACCAGCTCTCCTTCTTCACTTCTTCTTCCGAAGGCAATGTGCCTTTCGTGGAGCATACCTCCATCCCCTTCGAGAGTGTGGGAGCCGGGCTCTTCAAAGATCCCGCCTTCATGGGTGTCTTTTCACTCCCACCTCCAAACCTCGCCTCTATCAGTATGATTTTGGTTCATTCTAATCCTTGGGTCCTCCCCCCCATTGACCAAATAGACTCGTGGAGTGAGGAGATGCCGTTGAGTCCTTCCGATCTCAACTACATCGAAATTGCTATTGTATAAGCTCCTCCTGCTGAATCTGCTTCTTTAAGCGGAGCTCTTGCCTCATACGACTATTCCCCTTGGTTTGGAGAGTGCGCTTCCTCGAATCCGTTAAAGGAAATATTTCCTTCCGACGAAGCCATCATAGAGACCATGTCTCTCGAGGAACCTTCGTGGTTCACTCTTCATCACCGTTCCTCATTTCTCCCTAACCTTCAGGAAATGTTGGCTTGTCTCGAGCGGTTTGCTCCTTGTCTCCCTTCACAACCCCTTCAGACACCCATTCAAGTATATCAAGTGTCCTCTGAAGGGAATTTGGGAAAAATTACGCAGACTCAACCTATCGACATCTCTATCAAACCAGGGATCATCGAGCACATCTACATCGGAGTCACTTTCACTCCTGAGGAAATTCAAATCTATATAGCTCTTTTTCGCAAGTTTCGTGACGTCTTTGCCTGGTCTTATGAAGAGATTCCCAGCATTGATCCAAGCATCGTATGCATGAGATACCTACGTATCCAGGAGCTAAACCTGTTCGTTAGCATTTATGCCCCATGCACCCCCGGAAGGCTGCAGCAATTAAAGCGGAAGTTGGAAAGCTTCTTAAAGCTGGCTTCATCTACCCCATCCCACTCACAGATTGGGTCTTTAACATCATCCCTGTGGACAAAAAACAGGGTACTATCCAAGTCTGTGTCGATTATCATGATATTAATCGAGTCTGTCCAAAAGATAACTACCCCACACCCTTCATTGACCAGCTCATTGATGAGTGTGCTGGGAGTGAGATATATTCGTTTATGGATGGCTTTTCTGGATATAACCAGATTAATATCGCGCCAGTCGATCAACACAAGATGGCCTTTATCTGTCCGTGGGGTACTTTCGCTTATAAAAAGCTCCCTTTTGGTCTCAAGAATGTGGGTGCCACCTTCCAACGCGCGATGTCTTATGATTTTCATGATATTCGGCACATCATGTAGACTTACCTAGATGACCTTCCTGCTCATTCAGCTAAATGCCAAGACCATCCGGAACATCTCCACGAAATTCTTCTCCGCTGTCGACACTACCATATTTGACTCAAGCCACATAAGTGTGTCTTCGGCGTGGAGTCTGGAAGACTTCTCAGGTTTATCGTCTCCTGAGAGGGCATCCGCTTGGATCCCCTTAAAGTTGAGGCCATTTTGAATCTTCCTCCCCCTGCTTCTTTGCGGCAACTGCAGAGCTTGCAGGATGAAGAAAATTTCTTACGCCGATTCATCTCGAATTATGCCGAGGTGGCAAAAGGTTTCACGCGGTTACTAAAGCGCGACACCCCGTTTCGATGGGATGCCATAGCTCAAGAGTCTTCCCAACATCTTAAAACTCTTCTTGTTTCCGCTCCTTTATTGCATCCTCCAAATTACCATCACGATTACACATTGTATCTAGCCGCTGCTAATACCACCATCGGCATGGTTCTTGTTCAGGATGACGATGATGGCATTGAACATGTCATTTATTATCTTAGCCGCAATTTGTTGGATATGGAATCTCGATATGCTTATGTCGAGAAGTTGGCACTGGCCACTGTTTGTGCCGTCCAACGCTTCTGTCATTACATCTTGTTGCGTACTACGACAGTGATCTCTAATTGCAACCCAATGACGTACATTTTGTCATGTCAGTTGTTGGGGGGCAAGTACTCGAAGTGGATAGTCATCCTCCAAGAGTTCGACTTGGAATTCACTACTGCCAAGTCTAAGAAACCACTTTTCTTCGCTGAATTGTTGTGTTTTCTTCCATCCAATGCTGCCTCCTCTCAGTTAGAGGATTCCATTCCGGATGAAACTCTTCCTCATCAGTACCCTCGATCCCTGGTACAGGGATATCATTGTCTACTTACAGACATCCTCCTTCCGTCCCGAGACATCTAAGGATGCTCACCGACAGATCCGCCATCAAGCCCAACCATATCGCATCATTGGGGACACCCTATACCATCTCGGCATTGATTCTATTCTCCGCTGATGCTTAACTCTCGAATAAGCAGAGATAGTTTTAAATGACTGCCACTCTGGTGCTTGTGGCAGTCACATGTCTGGATATGCCACTGCACAAAAAATCCTCCGTGTTGGTTACTTTTGGCCCTCCATTTTTAAGGATTGTATTCTTGTCGTCCGTTCATGTCATGAGTGCCAAATTTACCAACGGAAGATGCGTGCACCCCCTGTTCCACTGCACCCCATTGTTACCGTTGGTCCTTTTTCCAAATGGGGCATCGATTATATGACCTGTAACCCTCGCTCGGCTGGGGGGCATGGGTACATCATTGTTGCTGTTGATTATTTCACGAAATGGGCCGAGGCGGTGCCTACATTGTCTAAAGACGGTCACACTACGGCGCAGTTTTTGTTCAACCATGTTATCTCGCGGTTCGGAGTCCCTCAAGCGATCGTCACTGATCACGGAAAGCATTTTCGTAATCACATGATGACCGAGCTTACAACCCAGTTGCGCCTACAACATGATAGTTCAACCCCATACTATCCTCAGGCCAATAGTCAAGTAGAAGCCGTGAACAAGGTCTTGGTCACGATGCTTCAACGAACCATTGGCATGCATAAGTCCAATTGGCATTTTATGTTGTTCTCTGCTTTGTGGGCCTACCGCACCTCCGTGAAGGATGCCACCGGTTTCACTCCCTTTCAGTTGGTTTATGGACTGGAGGCTACCCTTCCTATTGAGTGTGAGATTCCTTCATTAAAGTTCGTCGTCGAATTTCTCCCTGACACTACTCTGGTAGAAGAGCGCCTTCTTTACTTGGAGCGTCTAGACGAGACTCGTCGACTAGCCTCCTTAGCTATTGAAGCACAGAAGAAGCGAGTAAAAACTCACTTCAATAACACTGTTCATCCTCGCTCTTTCATGGAGGGAGACTTGGTCCTGCTCTACGATCAAGCTAACGATAAGCTGGGGGCAAGAAAATTCGAGCCCATGTGGCATGGGGCCTATATTGTGAAAAGAGTTTTGCAAAAAGGGGCCTATGAGCTTATTGTCTACGAAGGGAATCCCCTGGATAAGCCCCGAAATGGGCTTTATTTGAAAAAATATTATGCATGAGTCCAGGGACTCTATTTTTTGTACATACGTGTGCTTTCAGCAAGTGTGTTATGTGTGCATGTTTTCATGTTTTTGTCTTGGTGTGTCGGCGTGATTTCCGCTTATTATGTCTTTTTGCTTCTTGGATAGATGTCTGGATCACCTTACGTTGGTTTTGTTGATGGTGTCTCCCGCAGTACACGCAATTTGTCCTCTGCAGCATGGGTGATTTACGATCCTCATGGTGAGTTAGTAGACATTCAAGGGGTTTGTCTAAGTTGTACAATGAGCAATGTCGCTGAGTATAGTGTTGTGATTGAATGATTAGCTGAGGCGATTAACCTCAGCATTCGAACATTGGTTGTGAACTTGGACTCTCATCTTGTCATCCACCAACTCAACGGGCGTTATTCCGTCAGAGACCATCGGATTTTAAGGTTGTATTTACGTGTTAAGTTGTTAGAAAGGGATTTTGATTTCATTACTTATCAACATATTCCAAGACGACTTAATACGTTAACCGATGCATTAGCTAACTATGTGTTGGACAGGCATTTGCATAGCATGTAATTCAACATAACATAAGAAGCATAAAACACAATAAACCATAAAACATATGTATATATATATGTGTGTGTGTCCAAATGTTTGCACTGTGTACATCATCAAAAAATATGCATAGAAAACAAAGCCTAGATATCTAGTCCCGGTGGTGCTCATGGTAGCACGTCCCCGCTCACACTAAACATCTCAGGATTCGGTGGATGCGAGTTGGCACCCCCACCATGTGCCTCTAGTACGCTAGCGGGACATCCGCTAGCCGAGCGTAGTCTGGAATCCCTCGAGTGATAGCCTCGAGGTTTTGAATGAGCTCTCCTCTGTCACCACCCTCCTCCTGAGCATCCGCTACTGCTGCTGGGTGTCTCCTCGCAATGAGAGACATGCCAGCTGGATGCTCCGGGCCAACATCTGCATATGCATATAAAGGTCATTAGAACAAGCGTGTATTAACCAAAAAAATCATAAAAGCTCAAAATAAAAAACGAGATCATACCAATCTCCTCGTCTGAGTTGTCTCCCTCCGGCAGAGGGAGGTCAGGGTCTCCGGTGAAGTCTGTCCCTGCATATGGCTAGTCCTCCACCACAATCAGTTGGCGGCGAAACCACGCGAAAAACTCAGGTCTGAAAGACATTTGCTGACCGCCACCAACCCTCAGCATCAGTGTCGCCCATCGAGCCATCCTCAGCTCTCGAGGTGCCGGGTCAGGAACAAAGGACCCTTGGCCCTGGAAGCTTGGAACACATTCCAAGAAGAACATCACCAAGATGGATCCGTACCCGAACTGTTGTAGATTGCCTCACTTGGCCTTTGTCAGCTGCCTCTTCATATTGGTCGTGCCCAATTGAAGACCATCGGGCTAAGGCACTCCGTCGCTAATATCAAGTGGTTCTTCGTAGCTTCGTGGGGCGCTTGTGCCCCCGCAACTCATGTGAAGGTGAATAGCAAAGCTCTAAGTGTCAGGTCCTGGACAGTGGGGATATCCACTTTCGAGCTGCCTGACCCATATTTTACCTCTGGGAAAACTGGAGCCTTCACCTCTTCCATCTTCTCTCCAGATGGTCTGCTACCAGTCAATCCGGGCATCGGCCCTCGTAGCGATAATCTAGTAAGGAAATAGACATCAGATACATCTAACTCCAACACTTGGTCCCGTATCCGGAACACCTGTTCCTCTACGTCCCACAAGTTGATCAGATACTAAAAGAGCTCTGGCTGAGCTCGTAAATAAGACAGTAGGAAATATTTCTTGAGCCCAAAAGCTCTGAGATCTTCCATGAAGTCCTCATCCGCTAAGGCCAATGTGTCCACTTGGTCATGTTCTCGTTCCTTCCACACAATTACCATTTTCACGTATTTCCTTGCAATCACAAGCCCAAAACATTAAATTAGACCCTTGTGTAACTTAAAAATGCAGTAAAATCATTTGAAATTTGTTAAAAATTGAGGAAAAAACCCGTGCGGTCGTTGGCGCGACTGTTTCTAAAATAGTTGCGCCCATGGGCGCGTGCCTTTGGGGAAAGTTGCCCCATTGGCGCGGGTCCGTACCCGAAACCCGCGCCAATGGGCGCAACCCTTATTTTTTAAATCCCTCCCATAGAGGATGAAAAAAAAATCTATAACAAATTTGAAATGGACGAAAATGGAGTAGGGGAAGAGACCTCTTACTTGACACTGACGGTGCTTCGAATGGTCAACTGGATTTGTCACAATCGTCGCTTGAAGATCGCACACTAAAAGCCCTAATGTAACTCTCAAAAGGTAAAAGTGAAAAGTAATTTCTTGTTTTACCATTTTCACTCATTTTATAACTTTTTGACCCTCAAATAGGTTTTAAAAGTCATTTTATGAATATTTTAATGTATATTTGTGTCGAAAATGGATTTTACACTGGTTTCTTGTGCAGCGACAAGTGTTTGTGCGGCTTAGGCGACGAATAGAGTTGTATTTTATACTTTTTCGGACTAGGTAAATACATGAAAAAGTCATTTTGGAGTCACCTTTTTGCTCTTTTATGACTCTAAATGTGAAAAGAATGGCGAGTTGGTCCTCTCGACTCGTTAAATGTAAATGAGAGGCGGTTGTCTTTAAACCCTTTTCTGACCGTGTAAAAAATGAAAAGATTGTCGGACCCTTGTCATTTCAGGTTCGTTAACGGTTATGAAGTGACGTGTTTTAGATTTCTTTTTTACTTTTTTCAGATCGAAATCACTACTTATGAAAAGTACTCCCCGGTCGTAATGATCGAGCGGTTCTTTCGAGCATTTTTTTATACTTTTCGGGCTCGAGAGACACAACTTTACGAAAAAGGACACCCCTGGAGTTTACTTTTCCACTGTCTTTTCAGACTCTCTAAACATGAAAAGACGTCGAGTTCTTCCTTTGTCAGACTCGTTAAAACTTAATGACATCGGATTCCGCCAAAATGACGCCTCCCAAGCATATGCTATCCCTGTCAAGCTTGATAAAAATAACTAGGGTACTCGCCAGAAATGGTGGGGAAAAAGGAACCACAATTATCGTCATGTTGGCAGTATGTCGCTCTTGAACATGGCACCTGTCTGCATTCGTGTCTGGGTGGGGACATCTCATCTTGTTTTTACACTTGCCTCCGTGGGTTTGGGTTATCCTATTTGACCTCTCATCTGTTCATCGCCTTGTCACCATGACCCCTGATCATTTGATGTCAAATACTGCCAAGTCCACTGTCATGCTACCAATATGTTCAAGAGAAGTTGACCTCTGCAGAATACTCAACCTCCGTCTGATACCTCACGCAAAACATTTTATCCTTCTCTATCTCGTGTCGATGATGTGGGAAACATTATGGCCCACCTTCGATCAAGGTCACTTCCTGTCAACTTCAGCTCATTATCCGGGAAGTTGACTTAGAGACTCCCTTCAAGTGCCTTGGAGCGTGCATGCCTCAATGGCAGGTTCTTCGTGTTCGACATGAGGTTTTCATCATTGGCCTCCGATCGAATGATTCTACGGGTGTTCGACGCCGGCTCACTGATTCACATGCCGTAGATTGTACCTATAGTACCTTGAGGGCCATTGTCATTATTGGTGGTACCTCTCGCGTCTGTTAACAGTTTTCATCATTGACTGGTAATCAAACGATGTTCCTACATGTTCGACTTCGACTCCCATATTCGCATGCTTGAACTTGTACTTTGTTCGGGTCGAGATGGAGCGCAAGACCCTGGATTTTTTCTGTTGAGATCCAGGTTGTGATTTTGTGGATTATTATGATCATTACATGACTCATTCACTGGATGGCTGTGACCATGCCTGAGTCTATTTATCGATCCTCAATGGATGGCTGCATCCATACCTTAGATCCAGATTTTTATGTACTCCGCTATGGATGGCTGTGCCCATACCACATACATCATGTACTTGATATATCAGTTGTACTTTTTCATGCAGTTTCTCCAGTGGCAGTGTTTTCAGTTGGCCATGTTCTTGTAAAGCATTTCACCCCTCTCTCTTTCGGGCCTCATGCTTTAGGGGGCATCTGTTACACAATAATTTGTCACCGTCCCTGTTACCCCTTCTCCCACACATTGGAGGACTTATTCCAGGACTTGTGAGAAGTGACATAACCTAAAAACACTTGCATTGTATCCCCTTGAGTGTGTACTTCATATGCCCTGAAGACACCTTTTGCAAAATACCCATAAAAGTAGCCCTTTTTCCATTGGCGTTGTGCCACAGTGTATCACTCGCACCAATGGGGGAAATCCTCCAAAGATGGCGCGCCAGCTGGCGCTCTGTCTCAGAGTTGCACTCGCGCCAACCCAGTTGGGTAAAGTTTTTAATAAACCAACTTGCGAAGGTTCTTCCTAACCTATTCATGAACTGATTCCAGCTTGAGTTAGTTCAGTTGGGCTTCGAATCTCCATAGAAGAGAAGTAGTTCTCCACCTCTCATGGAAGCTTCTTTGTGATAAGACCAATCCCATGAATCTTGTGGATGATCCTAACTCCTTCTCCTCTTTCTATATAAGCTTGTCCTTTTGCCTTTGACAAGCTAGTTAGTAATTCTACTC